>CM008283.1:36396326-36656228 GCA_002319775.1 Fagopyrum tataricum | reverse complement strand
TAAGTTGAGTGTACTTTTCCAAGGGCTTGCTCTTCTATGAATCAAGAGAGGAAGAAATTTCCCGAGTGAATCTATCTACCGAGTTGTGAAATAAGGTAACACATTAATCCTACATATTCCTCTGTTGAAATGTGTTTTCAACTAAGTTATTACGGTGAGGAAATTAAGAAAGAATTAACGTTGGTCTGTTTGCCAGGTTTTCAAATATTCTAATGACAAAGGACATCAATTTCTTGACGGCATATATGCTACAACAAGCTAGCAAATCCCAGCTAGATTCACGATTAAGACTTGAGAGAGCACAAAGGACATCAATTTCTGTCATTTTTTTTATTGTATTTGGAGAATGCATGCATCTTAATACACAATGGTACATACATAAACATATCCTCCCAAATCCCAATTAACTTCTTCAATCCACTAGAGACGTGAATTATGCAACTAGAGTTGACTGATGTATATGAGACATATTTCTTTTTTTTAATTTTTACTTCGAAACCTAACATTCTTGATTCACTGCTAAACTTACCCTGCATGACTATTCTGTAGTGTATTCGTGAATCCTCTTACAACATTTCTAAACCATATGACTTTCAACACCGATAATACCACATGGACAAACACATATGAGGGCAATTTCAAAGCTGGTAAGTTGCTCAATATGTGAAAGAATGAAAATCCAAAAGAGACAAGTACTACAAATAGGCAATATCATGATTCTAGATACAAATTAATTTACAAAAAGAATTGTCTGTGAATATATTGTATGTGTTGAATGAAGGAAAAGTGTAACAATAGAATTAAAAATCAAGATAAACTCTGTTCTTACCCCTTCCTCAATTTTTTGTTAGGCTTCATCTAACTCGTCTTCTTGTGAGTCATCATCATCCGAGTCATCATCTTCATCGGCAACGGTCATTATATGAGGGATATACACAAGCATTAATTACCATAACATGCATAATCAGAAAATCAAAGGGATCTAATTCAGGAAACTACATATACCATAAAAACTACTTGTTCGAATTATGACACACGGAATTTCCAGCTCGAATAATCCCATTACACTTGTTAGTTCATGACAACACTATTATGTTAAACTAATTAAATAATGTGTAACAAGCAAATCATAAAAGAAGCATTGTACAAGCAAGAGCGCAAGCAATCAATACTATTAGAAGTAAGAAAATACATCATCACATTCATCACCCACTTCATCACCAGAGTCATCATCATCACTACTTTCTTCTTCGATCTTCGACTCCTTTTTGGCTACAAAGATATCAGGATTGCTTAGCAACGTCAACTCCTCCCGAGGAAGAAAAACGGTGAGAGAGAAATAACCTTAACTTAACTAGAATTTACATATATAATTTTGGAGAATGTTACCTCATCACCCTATTAAGAAAATCTATACCTAGTTTTTACTCTCATCCGTTTTATTAAATGTAGAAGAGACCTTCGTGAAAAATTATTGGTAACTTGTGTTCTTACTCATCAAAGCCACTTCCTCCGTATTTATCTCTTTCTTTCTTTACTCTTTATTTAATTACATATCTATACCCATAATTATGTATAATCTACAAGTAATAAAAAAATAATATTTATACTTGCATAATTGTCCTATTTACTTTCCTAATCCACCTTAATTGGTTAATTAGGGTAAATTTATATCATATATATGTTACTAAAATTTTCTACATGATATAATTCACGTTGAATGAAATTCTAAAATTTCATAATAATCCACATCGTACTTTGTTACTATAATCTCTTATTATTTATACCAATTTTCGCGGATTTCTACATCCTCCCCTTCTGAAGTTTTACTTCGTCTCCAATGTATCGGTGAGGATACTGACTATCGTCTTCAGATTCCCACATTGTCACCTCGGTTCCTTGTTTTGACCAAACTTTCACCAAGGGGATTATCTTATTCCTTAAATACTTATCTCGACGATCCAATACTATAACCGGTTCCTTGGAACTTGTGGCATCCACTTGTATCTCAATATCCGCTACTTGGCCTATTCTATCCAAAATCTCAAACGGTGCGATATATTTGGGTTTAAGCTCCCCTCATTGTCCAGAACCGAACACTCCTTTTCAAGGTGAAACTTTCACAAAGACCTTGTCTTCCACTTAAAAAATTAATTCTCTTTTGGATCTACATAAGACTCGTGTCAACTTTGCGCTGCAAGTAGTCTTTTTCTGATCACATCTACTTGGTGTGTCGTCTTTGCTAGTAATTATGGCCCTATCAATACCACATCAACTCGATCGTTCCAACATATGAGGGGATCTACACCGCCTTCTGTATAGTGCTTCAAATGGGTCCATCTTTAACTAATTATGCCAACTGTTGTATGTAAATTCAATGAGGGGTTGTCAATCTCCTTTTTGTAGTCACCATAAAACTCTACTGCGCAAGTAGTCGTTTTCTTATCACTACTTGTTATACTTTCCCCAAACACCAATCTCAATATTATAGTCACCATGAAACTCTACTATATGCAAGTGAGGTAACTTGTACCAATTTACTACCTATAACCTATAATTTTACTCATACGTGGCATCACTCTATCTTGTCCACTCCTACATTAAGACACTACTATTTCCCTTTATTTTTTTGAAGAGACCTATCACCCTATCGAGCAACACTATATCTAGTTTTACTCTCATCCGTTAAATTAAATGTCAAAAAAATACTCTTTTTTAAAATTGTTAGTAACTTGTGTTGTTTCTTTACTACCTATAATTACTCTCATACGTGGCATCACTCTATCTTGTCTGCTCCTACATTAAAACGCTACTATCACCCTATCTTTTTTTTAAAAGTGAACTATCACCCTATTAAGCAACACTATAGTTTTACTCTCATCCGTTTTATTAAATATTAGAAGATACCATTTGTTAAAAATTGTTAGTAACTTATGTTCTTACTCAACAAAGCTACTTGTTCCATATTTATCTCTTTCTATCTTTACATTTATTTAATTACATTTCTACGCCCACACTTATGTATAATGTATAAGTATTCTAACATTTATTTTATATTTGTATAAATTATTCTATTTACTTTCCTAGTCTATCTTAATTGGTTAATTAAGGTAAAGGTATATCATATATATTACTAAAATTTCTACGTAATATAATTCGTGTTATATGAAATTCTAAAATTTCACAATAACCCACATCGTACTTTATTATTATAACATCTCAATAATTATACCTTATTTAGCGGATTGCTACAAAAGTGTTTCATCACCACTTTCATTGTGAGATGTCAATAATTGCATAACAACTCATTATAATTTCTTCTCTAGCCGAATGTGAAAGATTGCCTTTTGATTTACCAGAAGCAGAGGAAGACAAAAGAAAATCTAGATTTTCTCCGAATCATAAAGTTCCAAATCGTCTTATAAAACTACTTCATATATGCAACACATAATTTACAAGCACAATACGCGTAGAAGGCACAAACTATGCTCTAACGAAAATTTGAACCAATTTAATTAAACATCACGTGATCCATGGAACAAATTCAACCCATTCACTACTAGCTTAATTAAACGAGAAGAAGAGGCAAACCTAAGACCACGTTACAACTAATTTTAACATTCCAAAACGTTTACACCTCAACCATGTTATACATTTCATTGATTGGTTACAACTTTATTAAAATATATCACCTGACTTACCAAAGTAGAAATTTCATTTTTATCCATTTTATATCGAAGAAAATAGGAAAATATTATCAAAACAATTGCACCATAATGTCGACCATAATGTCGAAGAATATCAACATTATATATAATTTTTAAAACTTTCAATTTTTAATATTTTTTGCCTTTTTAGAAAATTGAAATTTGTATCATATAGAGAGTCGGAGACTACTAAGAGCATGCACATCGGCTTTTCTTAGGAAAGAGAATTTTTGTTGTTGTTGGAACCGATCAAATATCATCTTCTGCAAGATTACATGAAGACTAATCTTAGGTAGGGACTACCTCAATAAACTATAATTTTAAACTTAAATTTTGTTTCGTGGGTAAGTTCAAAAACAACGGTATTTTATATTTGTATTTTAGGGAGCAACAACCACTATTTTATGGTTATAATTTTTATTAATTTTTTTTTAACTCTAATGCTTTATTGTTAGTTTATATTTACTTTTGTATTACATTTTTACATTACTTACTTTTTAGATGTTTTAAGTATAAATTTATAGCTATCATTGATGCATTTATTACAAATATTTATAAATAAATATTAGTAATATATGATATAAACCGTTTATAAATAACAATAAGACTTTTAAATTTTATCTATAACATTTAAAGTATTTATACATATATTTTATCATTTTAATTGTTAATTTATGTAATTTTTAAAAATTTTGTAGCAAAATTTTAAATTTCATGAATTTTAATTTATTATTTTAAATTTTATATTAAATCACACGATATAATGTTTAGTTATATTAATTTAGTATAATTAGTTTATGGTTTATTGATAAATTAAATAAAAGTAGATAGTATATAATATGCGTATTAATAACAAATAATGTGTTACAATTGATTTGAGTATAAATGTGAGTTAAAAGATTAATCGAGTGTCTTCCGGTGTGGATGCTCCAATGAGTACACCATCAAAATGACAGTATAATCTCTGTAAATTCGTAAGCTTTTGGGTAATTGGGTTTGATGTGACGGAGAAAACTCGATATTGTTTTGGTGACTACTAATGGCTGCCCAAGCCGTGTCAGTTGACAAATCTCGTTCACGCCTGAACGGGTATACATACATCAATCTCGTGCATTCAATTAAATTAGGTTTTAGATGTAAAGCTTAGATTTCCTGACATGCGGTGCTGAAATTAATTCTGTTTCATGGAGTTCTGAAGAAGAAGGAGGCCTTGCCGAAAGCGGTCAGGATCAAGAAACTATGGTATGCAAGTTTGCGTCACATCGTTGGGGGGAAATTGCTTGTTTTGATCTTCCAAATCTGTTTTTCTTTTGTAATTGTAATGCAGGAGCTGTATGCTCGGCAGAGAAATCAAGAACAGGAAATCGCGTTTCTTCAAAGGCAAATAGCCCAATCCTACATTAAGGTACGGTGATATAGCCATCGAATTGGTGGTTCAGTTTCTGTTGTAAGTAGTTTATATAAGCGATGTATGTGGGTTCATGTTTCAGGAGATGCAGCTGTTGAATGAAAAGTATGCAGCAGAGAGGAAATTCTCTGAGATAAGAATGGTTTAGACTGTGCTCTTGATCTCTTTCTTTTTGGTAGTTACTTGTGATAATCTACGTTGGTTAGACTTTAGAGTGCTTGTTTGACGTTGGTTGGATGGTAGGTCATGGATGATAAACAAAAGGAATCTATAACTTCAGCGTTAAAGGAGTTGGCCCAGAGAAAGGGGGACATTGATGAGAACTTAAGACTTGCGAATGACTTGAAGGTAGTTCTCCGTGTCAACATTGTTGATTCTTTGCAGAGAACCTGATTGATTTGCAAATGTGGTCTGAAGTTGTCAGATATCTCATAAAAACTGGATGAAGGTTGGGGGATGAGATGAAGGGCTTAATCTAGTTTTAGGACCTTCCTTTACTTATCTGTTATTGTTTGATGTATTTCGGCGGAAAGGAGTTGTACATACTCTCTTCTCGATTATTGCTGTTCTTGCATTTACAGGAATTCAATCAAGACACTTTAATGGGTATGCTAACCCTTTGATCTGTCTGCTTTTTTCCAAATAGGGTAGGCCCATGCACTTTTTTTTCTTTTCCCTATGTTGTCAAGAAAAGACAATTTCAACTTACCGTCGGTTATATATTTACTTTTGTTGCCTACATAAGCCTAAAGTGTTTTTGGGACGACATAAGGGATGGCTTCATCAAATGCTAGTTTCCTGTCTCATCTTCAGTTTTCTCCTTGTAAATTTTTTTTGTAAATGATTTGGGCTTAAATTATTGCCACAAAGTTAGATGAGCTTTGATATTGGCTTCCTATTCTTGATCTGTGCCAATTTACAACTTGAAATGACATTGCAGTCCTTTTTTTTGATGATCATGTTAGCTTATTATGAAGTAGTGATAGTATTTTTTTAACAATTTAAATCCAGTACTTCTTATGCACATTTCAAATTTTTTTCAGGATGCAGAAGATGAAAGATATATCTTTATGACGTCACTGCTTGGTTTATTGGCTGAGCATGGTATACGGCCCAATGCTGTGAATGCATCTTCCATTTCATTGTGTGTGAAGGTAGTATCCGTATGACCTGAAAATTTATTTGATTAATACTATGGACTTCAAATCGCATGTTGCAGTTGTCTTGTATATTTCTTATTTTCTAAATGACGTAGAGTACACATACTTATAGAAGTGAATTAGTTTGTATCTAAAAGATTAAAAAAATAACTGAATGAATTGGAATAAACCGGGTCAAAAGGACTATATAATCTATAAAGTATGATTCTCATCTTATCAGTTTTCCTGATTTGACCGGCAGCTGAATTATATCAAAGCTATTCAGTCAACTGGCATCAGATAATTACTTTTGTGTGTGAAGTACATAGAAGAATGATTTGTATGAAAAACAAAGTTTACTTTTTAAAGTTTTTTTGCTTTCTGGAGTGTCGAATTTTATTTACTAAGTTTTATCAGCGCGGACTTTGTTACATTTCTGAGAAAGGAAGTTTATGTTTCTAACTTGGATCACGAGGGCTAGTTGCTTTTAATTCCTTCCCTTCTTCTCTTTTTTTTTCTATTTCCTGAAAATGTTTTCCTCGAGTTCTATTGTTTAATAAGCCTTTTACTACATGAATCGATTACTGATTACTAGCAGTTTATTTATTTCCTCTTTCGTTTGACTTAATTGGCAGCACCTATATGAGCAATTACAGTGGAAGATAAGAACTTGTCATGTAAGTGTTAACATTACATATAGAAATTGCTAAAGGTGTACTATATTTGTCAATTTTAATTTTGCTCTTAACTAGGTTGTTACCATAATGTTTAAATCCTTTGATGAGGAAACCACAAATTTTGCTAGTGGTTGCAAACCTGTGTTATAAGGATTACCAAATTTTGGCGTTGTAATTATGTGCATTGTTCCAGATTCTTTTGAATGATACTTTCCATAGAAGGACAATAAATAACATTTAAGTAGGGAGATATGTTTACTGAGGTTGATTTTTTTTGATATTTTCCATTTATTTGTTGGTTTTAACATAGTTTAGCACATATCTTCTAATTGCCTAGCTGTAAGGATTACATTGTTGGAACTTGTGTATTTCACTATGATATTATTGAGATGTGAAGATGCACAATTGGATATAAGCTTATGTGTAGAGAAAGCTTGTAAACACATAAAGGGCTCGTTTGGTACATTTTCCATGGAATCAGGAATTGCTATCGGAATGAGTTATACCCATATTTCGTGTTTGGTACCAGAAGATATAAGCTTAGAACCTAGTTGTCCATTGTATGTGTGGAGTTTTGTTGAGAGAAAGCTTGTAAACACATAAAAGGGCTTGTTTGGTATAGTTTCCATGGAATGAGGAATTGGTATCGGAATGAGTCATACCCATATTTTGTGTTTGATAAAACCTAAAATTGGAATGAAAATGATTCCGCACAATAGCTCATTCTAACTCCAAAGAAGACCTTGATTTCAAAAATAAAAGGCGGTATAATCCATTCTAAGATATTACCCGCTCCAAAAATAATACCACCTATGTATATTTTTTTAATATCTTTATTCTACTCAATTATTTAATTTTTAATTAATTATATAGTTCGATGAAAAAAAATTTACTCGTCAATTAATTGAAGTGTCTTGATAGAATTGTATACCCTGGTAAGTATATGCTATGGGGTTTTACTACAGGACCTAAAACTCTATTTTCCTTCATCACGTTCTCTTGTTCTGCTATATTGTAGAGGACAAGTTGTTGTCTGTGCAAGTGAGATGAGAAGCTTTTTGACACATTTTTGTGTGAATATTTTTTATCTGATGACTGCTATGGGTTATTTTTTGTTTGTTATCCCCCATCATCCTGATCATTGCCTAATATTCAGAATATCACACTTGGTATCATAGTCATTGTATAACTTACCATAAGCCTTTATATGTGCACTTAATGTACGAGGTACATACAAAGTAGAAACATATTTTTATCCTTCTCTGATTGACATTCTTAGCTAGATACAGATGAAACAATTTGTGGAGAATTTGGGACTATTTTCTCTTTACTTTCCATGGGTAAACTTCAACAATAGGTTCTACATCGCATGTTAATTTCTATCTAAAACAGGAACAAACAAGGGAATTGAATGCTCTGCATGGAGATCATGTTCAGGGTGGAGTCTACGACAGAGATGGCTCTCATCCTAATGCTTCAAATTTTCAGCCACCACAGACATCCATGGTGCTTGTCATGAACAGTTTAATGCTTGTTTTATCTTTCATTCCTTTGTTTAATTATCACTTTTTATTTTATTTACCCAGAGAGGAAATGAATGGTCTTCATCTAGTCACCAGACTCACCACAATCCTGAAGCATATTCTGAAGCTGACGGTGATAAGTGGAATGACAGCCATCCTATGGATGCATGTAAGAATGCTCCCTGTTTATTAAATACCTCCTAGTTTTACCAGTTCTTTGCATCACGGTTTTATAAACTGGACAGTTTGACCAGTGCAACCAAAAGCAGGACACTGTCTGGTCCGGAATGGCCATAACCCATTAGTGTCTGCCAGAGACGAGGGATTGGAGGAACCAGCTTTAAAATCTGAAAATGACCATCTTGTGCATGTAACCATGCATCTTGAATTAGAGAATGCATGTTGGAAAATTATGCACCAAGTTTTCTTAACTTGTGACCTTTGACAAGAAATGCTCACCTTTACCAATAACATCAATCTAGTAATACTTTTCTCCACTTCCCTAATTGTATGGTGTTTGTAATGTATAAAAAGGCTAACCGATGAGTTTGAATTGACCTACAAAAGAACTTAAGAATTTAGGCTGCCAGACCCTGGATTGCGTGCAGCTTCGGCAAGACTGATGATATGTCAAATGTCTCTACAAGAAATTTTGTCCCTATATTTGTTCTGTCTCTATCTCATTTAAGTTAAGGGTTAGCTAGTTGATTAATAGTTTCAGGCCATAAATAGTACCTCCTTATATCATGTTTGGCTAAGAGAGAGGTTCTTAGAGGAGTCAATCGATATCCAAGTGAGGAACTTCTCTGAGTCTTTTTCTTAGCTATTGCCAGCTTCATAGCACCTTTACCAATCTTCATGTCAGGGGACTGAATGCAAAATGAAAAGCAAGGTAAATGGATATTTACTGGATTGCAGATAGATTTTTGAGTAGTCTGCAGGCTAGGCTATATTAAATGCAGGAAGTAACACATATCGAGGAGTGTTTGTATAGAACTCTTAGATTATGCTGCTGTTTTTTGGTCTTCGTATGCCCGCTGAGGGTTTGCATATTCTTCAATTGTTAGGTTAAATTAAATTGTGTCCTTATCACATTGCCCTCTCAATGCTGTTCTCATTTCTTGGCGTGTTTAATCTGTTGTCCTTCACTTTTCTTACTAATCTAGTGATAACTAGAAGTAAGGATCTCACTCTTAGGATTACCACTGCTGCAAGAATCGTGTATTCGTGTACACGGGAATTTCTGGAAAATCTCCAATTTGTGATTTATTAATTCAAATTCCAAGTCTGTAGAATTCCAAGTTGTAGTTCCTCTAATATAATAGAGAAACCAAATAACTAACTCCTAATAATTATAAAAAGATATTCAAAAGATGGGTGGGTGGAAACATGGAGAAAGTGGAAGAAATGGGAAAGTGCCGAAAAGCTAGGAAATCCGGAAATCAAAGAAGCTAAGGAATGACTAGAAAATAGGAAATCTGAACATAACTAATAATATTAATAACCTGGGTTGGTATGATCTAGATTATCTGCAACTTCCTTTGTTATAGCTGGTATTTTGTAAATCTAGAATGATGTAATAATTAATAAATTAGTGTTATCCCTTTGTCTACCAGATGATGGACCGGGAATAGAAGATTTCCAAATTATTGGTGAAGCTAAATTGGGAAGTAAGCTTCTTGGATGTGGATATCCTGTACGTGGCACATCTCTCTGTGTGTTTCAGGTAAGAGATTCTAAAATTATTTGTGTTTGTTAGGTAGACTTCCATATTTTTCTGTTGTCAGGTCTACTAATTTATTGCTTGCTTTTCTTTGTGCATTGAAGTGGGTTCGTCATCTTCAGGATGGGACTAGACAATACATAGAAGGTAAGCACTGAGCAACATTAACAACGTGGAGTAGAAAGGGCGAGTGGTTAATGGATCTTATTTTGCAACAAAACAATTTGTATATATTACTAGGCTTCTGAATGCTTTTATATAGGTGCAACAAATCCCGAGTATGTTGTCACTGCGGATGATGTTGATAAATACATTGCTGTTGAATGCATACCAATGGATGAGAATGGTCGCCAGGTAAACTTGCTTTATGATTACCTGTCATTAGTTTTAGTTCACTTTATCCTGTTTCATTTGTTATTTCAGAAAATTACATGGGTTTTAAGAAAATAGATGTGAGATGTTGATGTGGATCCTGTGATTTTAATGAGAAATATCCAGTCATAATTTCCTGTTGAAGAATGCTTTACCAAGTAATCAGTTATCTCATTTGCTCAAAACTTGTTCCTATTTATGGCTTGCCCTCTCAAATTGATCTTCCTTCCAAAAATGACATTTGTATATGCCATAACTGCAAACAAGTATTGATGGCTGAAACATATATGTTTTTAAGCAAGAATAAAGTTTGCATGTAGTGCAATTGTGAGATTCATTCTCGAGTGCCTCAAGGCATAGGCTCTTTTAGGGTTCTGGTGATTCTTTCCAATTGCGAAGTTATTTTAATAATTAAAAGTTGCCAGAGCAACTTTCTACTTACTTTTACTATGTCATGGTTAATTTCCAAGCACAAACTGTCCCTAATACATGTATGCACTCACGTGGCTGATTTAGTACCTTAAATTCTGTTAGAAAATTCAACTAAGTTATGCTCTCTTACTGAAAGCATGTTTTCCTTCTGAATTGGGGACGGATATCGGGTTATACTTTGTACTCAGCGGTATCAAATCTTGCTGATACTTGGCAATAGATAAGGTAGTGATTGAGTTGATTGGATGTTTAGGATCATAATTTTGAATGGTCGGAGAGTGACAATTACACTAGCTTGTTCAGTTACTATCTTTTTTGTGTACTAGTATAGACTGCAAAGGTTGGTATCTTGAAAGAAGTCTTCTTCTCATTTGATGTTGAGGTGGAAAGAAGAGTTTATTTAGTCAATACCTCAACCAAAGGTAAAAGGTTGCTTGTCCTTTTTGGTTCTCACTAACATACCTTTGGCGGCAAATTTAAGCTTTAATTATTATGACACAAGGGTAATTGCAAGAGGATGCTCTACAAACTACTGACCCACTCAACTCACCCTTTGAAGTTGGATAATGTATTAATGTTTACGGAGTTGACTTTTTGAATCCATCGTGTCTATAATATTTTCCTCATCTACAGTATTCATTCACCGCCTGTGTGATGTTTGAGCTTCTTTTTTGAGGGATTAGTTGGGAAATCATTTCGCAAAACCTTTCTTCCTGACAAAATCCCATAACAGGCAGATGAGTTGGGTTCAGCTTTGCAACTCCCTTTGGACCAAAGAATGTGGAGTCTGAGTTCTTATAATCTTGTGATGTCCATCTTCATAACCCCTTCCTGCTTTGTTTCCTTGCAACAAGTCCACAAATAGGAAGGCTAAACATCTTGAATTAACTGAATTGATGCTAACTACTAATTAAATATCAAGTATCTTACAGAAATCTTAAGTTAGCTATTTATTACCTGACCTTTCACAACAGTAGCATTATTGGTTTAGAAAAAAACCTTGTTACAGGTAGAGTCAATAGTCATTGGTTGAATTTTAATTGTTTTCTTGTCCTGGTTTCATGTACCAACCTTCTCAATGAATCTCCTTTGAACCTGTTGCAGAATGCTTTAGTTGTTTATCTGCTTTGCCATATCTGATAGGAAGATGCCTTTGTTTTATTGTGATGTTTGGCTTAATGAGTGGTTAATAAGAAAATGTAAGGTGATCATGCAAATGTTCTACACTCAATTATTCTCTTCATAGAAATTAGGTGGTATTTGGTTACAATTCAGGTATCAGTTGGGATTTTCTAAAGAGAATTGATATGCCAAATCCGTTTGTCCAAGGGTCAACTAGGTCGTTTTTCAGGTTGCACTTGCAGGTGTGGGGTGAGATAGTGCGCAAAATATTATCCGACATCTTACGCGTACGACTCCAGTTTATAGTCCAATGGACTTTAATAGTCTGATCTCGATAAAGGAATCAATTTCAGTTTAAATATTTGTTCTGAAAGCTGCACCCTCACCGTGACCACGACTACCTCCTTCTCTGAAGAAGACGATTAGCATTCTATTCAGTAATTTACTCATTCTTCAAATTCCTTATCCTGGTTTCTCATTTCTCACCTTTGTTCACCTACTCCCTTGCCCCTTCCATAACCTTTACCCTAACCATTCGTCTTTCTCATCCGGTAAAATCACTCAGCTCTTTTTCATCTTCACCCCCAGTTCTCTTTCTTGTGATATCTCATCATCTCCCAGTTGCAGCCATGGAAAATGTATTTGCTACTGCTAATCTGCTATATGGAGTGTGTTTTGGGGTGTGTAGTTGACTTCTAGAGTGTTGGAATTCACAATTCTGAATTACTTTATTTTATTCTGCTACCATTTTAGATTATGCTATAGGTATTAGGCTATGTTACCTAGGCTCTTTTCTAATTATCTGTCTTTTGGGTTTCCTTTTCTCTTGTATTTATTCTGGCTCTTGTAATAGAAACACAGAAGTATATCTTTACCTCTCTTGTTTACTAACATAGGGTATTATTGGTTTCCCAGGTACTATGAAATTTTTTTTGTAAATTTTGTTTTTTTTTCAGTCGATTAGTTGTTACACGATGTTGATTTTCATTTGTGCTGGTGGAGTTTAAGATGACATCCCCTTTAAAAGCTTTATCCTCTGTTTGAGCTGCCTGGTATTCTATTATTTGATTCAAAGTGAACAGCTGATTCTTTGTCAGTCCTACACTTTCCATCTTGTTTGTTCATCATTCTATTAGTAGACTGCCTTAGTAGCATACACTTAGAAAAAATCTTCTTATTTGTTTAGGATGATGTAGATACACCTTTTGGTATGCATTATTTATAGTAACTGAAATATAATATAGTTTTAGTTCCATATCAAATAAAAAAATTATTGCGAGCTAAAGTTAACACATTAAGGATGCCTGCTATTTTACGATGTTGTTGGAAGTTGGTAAGCAAGTGATATATCTAGTTATTTTTCTTGGTCTCTTCTTGATGCATGACAAAGCATGCATTATCTTAATCAAGCAAGAGTTTCTGCAAGGCGTTTCATTAATTTATTTTGTGTATATATTATGCTTTACAACATATATGTCAACAGATTCTATTTTTCTGTATGTCTAATTTAGGGAGAAATTGTGCGCCTGTTTGCCAATGATCAGAACAAAATAACATGTGGTAAGACAATTGCATTCAACATTGCACGCTTTGAGTTTCAGATATATTTATTTTAGTTTTTATTTATCTTTCGTTCATGTTCTGTGTAATGGCTGGAATGCCCATTGATAGTCCAGACTAACATAGTATCTAAAGTATATTAAACTAAGCAATGCACAGAATGTAGAATGTCAATTTATGGAGTTATAGGGAGAAAAAGATGGACTTATCACTTTAAATCACTAGTGGATAAAAGTCATAAAACAAAGAATTATCCAGAACTAGAGGACGGAAGAAACCTCTGGAGATGCCACTGACAAAGAAAAGAGAGCCTTTTTTTATTTCTAGTTACAGAATTCTTCTTAAATATGTGTATATATATATATATACACACACTATGGTTCGACCTCGAGTCACCACTGGTGACAACCACTTACTTCACACGTCTTCTTAATAAAATAAGATACCCTTATGCTTGACGGTCCCCAAGCAACCCCACCTCTTTTGTTCCTCCTCGTATAGACAATTACATGTCTGACAGACTGCTACTCTTTCAACAAACCTTAATGACTATCTAGTTTGCATTTCCTTGTGGAATCTCTGAAACATCTCATTTTTTCTTTGTAGATCCAGAGATGCAATCAGAGTTGGACACATACATCTCTAGCAGTGATGCTACCTTCAGTGTATTGATGATGGTAAGGCTACCTTGTCTTTCAGTGATGAGCTTGTTGCGTAACATTCTAGATTTATCAATTGGGCTTCATGGGAAAGCTTAAGTGTCAGAAGAATAGGATTCTGGGGTTGCATTTCCTCGTTTTCTCGTAATGTGACACATCCTGTGGATATTCTTTGTTATTGACGGGTTTGCATTTGCCACAAATATTTACAAATAACTAGTAGGAAATGGAACTTTTTTCTTGTTTAATTTTTTTTATGCGCCATATGGTGTATAATTGTCTTTCTTGGGCATCAATTTAAGGCTGCATTGATCATTGTGGCCAACTTTTGGATGAGACTAGTAGGTTAAAAATGATAATAGAAAGATTGAAATCATAACTACAAAAACGAGTTGTGCATGAATAGAGAATATTGCCTCCCTACTTTTTCATGTTCAGTAGCTCTACGAAAACTTTCCCACCATGAATCATGAACTGACTTTATATGTCAATGTGTTCATGTGGCCACTATAGTGATCATTGACTATCTCATCTATTCACTGTCTGAGTAGGCAGTTTAGGTAGAAATGTGGTCTACCAACATTACTGAGCAAGAGGCATAAGGTGACATAGAAACACAGGATCCAAGTTTGAGAAAATGATGGAGTGCCAGTAGCAGCAAGATGGATATCATTTTAAAAAGGGTTAATCTAATGTGTGAGATTGGATCAGGGAATAGAAGTGAAGTAGAGAGAAGGTTTGGGAACTGGGTTCGAGATGGCATTTAAAAAAGGGTTATTCTAATGTCTATTGAGGGGCAATGTTAATGATTTAAGTTTGGTCAGTTTATCCAACATGCTATCAACTCAAAATGGATATCACTATATCAGGGATGGAGATGTTCTTATGGGTGGCTTCCTGGATAATTCAGTAAGGCGCACCTAGGCCCCTACACTTTAGGACACTAGCATCTGGGTGCACCTCTAGCTTGCACAGTGATGGACCAAAATGAAACACAAGGGACGTGAGATTTATTAAAACTTGGGAATCAAAATGAAACAAAGATAAGGTCAAGGACCAAAAATGCAGTTACCTGCAATCTAGAAGACGACATTACAGAATCAGGCAGAAAATTATGTGTAAGCGAGCTCTCATCATTAATTGATTCCATTCGGTAATGATACTTATTCTAGGTTCTTGGGCCGTAGTGAACGTGTCATAATAACCTCTTCCATCTCAGTAACTGGAACTCAGCATAATTTAACAGTAAACTGATATAATATGATGATCATCATTAGAGAGTAATTAGCACAATGTTTTCTGATGGCATATGCAATAGATGGACTTACAAGAAAATTGGGAGCCAGCAACTTTCACCCTCAGGAGGTCAGGCTTTCAAGTTAAGATTAACAAGACAGGAACTGTTCAAATTGCTGAGAAATTTTCAAAGGACTTATCGGTATGTATATCTCTGTGCCTTGACAGGCAATTTTGAGTAATGGTATTATTGTTTGTAACAGTGTAAGGAAGTTTTTCCCTGCTGGATGATTGTAAAAACAGGTTGGCATCAGTAGCGTGGAATATTAATCACCTTGCATGGAAAGTAAACATGTTTATATCCAAACTAATCTGACTCGGAATTTTTGGGAAGTATACTGTATACTCCATCCTTTTAGTTCAATTCTCAAAACAATTAAAACTAGTGAGCTTTTAGGTCCCAAGCTTTTAGTTACAAAAAAAGTACTAAACATTGGCTAGGAAAGACTAGCGCTCAGAATGACCCATTTAATCTGGTTCAGGTCATTTTGGGTTTTATAAGTTTGTGGGTGAAGTGAGTTAAAGTTTATTTTCAGTTTTTAGTTGGAAATTTTCAGTTTTAAGTTGGGAAATCTCACAGGATAAGATGATGTGTGGTGATGAGTGTGGAGCGGCTAATAAGCGTTAGGATCTATATTCCAATTTGCAACAAATCTATTAGTACCAAACTGCCAATGGAAGTGGTTTCTCTAGGTTTTCGTCTGTTTATATGCCCTAATTGAATGTTTTGAGGGTCTTCTTCAAGGATTTTGTGTTAGGAACACAGTTTACTCAAAGAATTAAGGTTTTTATTATTTTTAATGAATTTTATCTCATCACTTCTTTCTTTTCTGGTGAATAACCTGTGTGATTATGAATTTAAAAAAGTTTTGTCGTTTTAGTTCTCTCAGAAAGGTTTCCCTTATGATAATCATCTTGTTTTAAATAAGAAACAAAAGCATCACATACCATTCCTATAAAGCAATTTGTTTTACTTTTTTTGTACCAGAGCTTATTTTCCTCCTTTGTGCATTTTTTCTCTCGAATTTTGTTGCAGATCAAAGTTCCATGCGGGTTATCAACACAGTTTGTTTTAACGTGTTCAGATGGATCTGTATATCCCTTTAGCACACATAATGATGTCCGGTGAGCACATTTTTCTTGAAAATTGACATTTATTTTAGACGAGATTGAGAGTTTCTTCATTGCATGTTGAAAGAATGTTGGTAAACAACTGAAAGAAATAAGTGTTGTGTGCACGTGTTTCCACTTTTGGTCTTGTATAAGGAATCTTTGAACTCAGAGTTGTATGCGCCATTAAAATAGAAGGAAAAACAAACGCTTCACTCAGTTAAAGCTGTTTTGGTGTCTCCTACATTTCATTTGGTAGTTAGTGACTGGGTTTTATTCTCAAAAGAATTTATAGCAAGTGATAATATGCTTTCTTCTAGGAGTGAAAGAGGAAAGGGAGAAGCAAGAAACAAAGTAGGTGGAAAAAAATTCATCTCAGGGGCTACCTTTATGTAGTGTATTAGACTTTTTTTGTGAAATTTTCACTTTGATGTGTTATTAAATAACCATTTTTTACCTACATAGCCATTTATTTTCTGGTTATGAAGAGTCTTGTTTCCCATAATGACATGTTGGTTTATTTATTTTATGCAGAATGCGTGATACTCTTGTTTTAACAATGAGAATGTTTCAAAGCAAGGTAACATTCATGTTCTATACTTGTTATTGTAAAGTTGGTTACTAATGTTACAGTTTGATGCTTCCTCGTAAATTGAATAAGTATATAACAACCCTCAATTGGGAAATATAAGGAATCAGTGCCAACACTTGCTGTAGAATTCGTCGATGTTACATAAATCTGACTGTAAATGACACAGTAGTGTGATGTCGAAATGCTTCATGATTTTTAAATTGGTGTTTTAGCAACTAAATGAGTCAAAAGCACCTGACTTTTATTTTATCCAATCAGTTTAAACTTGTAATATTTTCTATGTTTAATAGCACTCCGTGTATCAGTACATCTTCTGTCAAAATGATTCTTGAATTGAATTCTTGTTCGACAAAAACAGGCACTGGACGAGAAGAGGAAAGCAAAGACATAGGGGGCCTGTCTCACCACCAACCAAATGTACTTAGTTGTAAGATTATTTTCTTCACTAGGTACAATTCTAGATTGAATAATGTGATTCGAAACAATTTTTTTGCCAATTGTATGATGTAATGTCAGAAATAAGAAGCAATTTGTCATTATAGATTTATAGCACCACAGCAGAATGTAACTAAGCCCCTCGTTGTATATTGCTGGTATTGAAGAACCAAAATTTTGCTATGTATCATCCGTTAATATATTATTCAATTGGATCTCATGTTTGTATATTATTGTTAATCAATCCAGAGATTTTTGACTTTGGTTACACGGTGATCACATCATGATTTAAATTCTGTTGGCCTAATCCATTGTAATTTCTAATTCAAGGAGATTCTCAGTGCTAACCAAGGCTTATTATGATAGTTGATGAACTACTTTCATGAATTCACTCAAATTTGCAACAGCCAAAATCTGCCTCTAATTAGAATACAAGAAGTCACAAACTTAAATTTTAGCCTTGGGGTAGCAAATAAAGCTGAAAAGTCAATAAGAGCAAAATTAATCATATAAAAGTTTGGGAGCAGAGGAAAGGGAATCATAGGGTGAAGAATCCCAAGCTCTAAGAAGATGCCTTCTCTTCCTCTGCAGCTGCTTCAAAGGTCTCGCCAGGGACGAGTTCCGGGACATCGTCTTCATCATCTTCGCCTCCTGCATTAATATTTTTGGCATTGGCTCCTGGAACCTGCTTCTGGAACTCTTCTGCAAGCTTCCTCAGGTTGTCCAAGTTATCTGGACCCAATTGGTTGATTATTCCTGGTAGGATGTCTTGTAATTCTGATTAAGGACATTTTATAACAACACATTCACACATCAGTTGATCAGAAAGTAGAAAATTTACGACATTTTTAGAAAAGGTTCAGGCGATGCATACTCTTTGTTTGTGGAGTACCACTGACAACCCATGTATTTGCTCCAGGGGCAGCTTGAACTAAAAACATAAGAGGCACAAGTATTAACAGACCATACTTTAGGAAGACCACTATTATACTGATGTTATCATATACTCGGTTCAATAATAAACTCACCTTTGGGATTTGTGAACTGAATAACAAGATCATCCTGGAAGATGTTCACTTCCTCTATCCCAGGGATTGGGCTCACCCCAATCCTCTTTAATGTACTCTGCAGCCTTTTGTCATCTGTTGTTGTGGTTTTGTGCACAGCCTTCTTCTTTCTGCAATCATACACCCAACATTTTATTTATAGTTGTAAGCTCAATTCAAACTTCTTCACCAGAGAAACCACTTACAAGATATCCAGACATCCACGTTATCTTAGATATCTAAATAAAAAATACCATATACAGCATTAACTCAGTTTTATAATGAAAATTCTACCACACAATCCTTCTACTTATGATGCAAGGACGGATTAAACATATAATCACCATTAACTCAATATCCACACAAGTAAAACATATTTAAACTAATGGTGCAGTATTGAGAATGTCAAGTAACAAGCAATTCATTCCTCAGAACCACATCAACCGTTCTATCACATTCTACTACAAGACTATCTTAATGCCAAGTAACAAGCATGAATATGAATAAAACACACAATGAAATGATAATACGAGTATAATTGGGAGATCCATCGATCAACTAGCATAAACCAGTTTCCCACCTTCTAACGCTACCCTTTCCACCAGTGCGAACTGCACCGGCCATCTTCATGAGCTTCTCCCGATTCATCTGCAGTTCGAAAAAAACCGAAGCATGTCACTACTAAAACAAAATCCGACAAAGAAATCAAATGAAGAGCATTTTTCTTTCTCTTTTGCTACCACGGTGAATGCTAAAACATCGAAGCATCATCAAACTGAACATGTAAGGGAGACAGCAATCAAATAAATTGAGAGGAGTACACACTCATCTTAAAATTTTAAGATTATAGTTACGCATATCCTAGATCGAAAAATCACTTGCCGAGTAACACAATCGAAACCGGAAGTGAAATGATATTGAGATAGAAAAACAGTCAGAAATCCGCAGAAATGAAAACAAAGGCCGCAAGTCCTGAAAAAATACGAAGAACCGCAAAACACGCAGCAAAATGGAAAAGAAAATCCAGTGGGGAGAACCGGACAGAGAGAAGAGATAGAGTGTGTATACCTTATGCGAAGAAGAAAGATAACGGCGATTTGTAGCGGGGGAGGAGGAGCTGCTGCTAGGTCTCACGCGAAGAAGGTTGGAGTGAAAGAGTATATAAGTGAGTGCTCTAAAACCCCTCAAACGTCATCCGACGAGGTCCCAAACAACAAGCCTTTCATTTCGTCCTCTTATTGGGCCAATTGGGCCTTACTCGAGCCCACTTCACAACGACTTAGGCCCAAATGAAGCCCACCCCACTGTAACGCTTTAGCTGTCCGGATTCAACTGTTTGGTGCAACTTCCGCTTGAATCCCGTTGCTTCTTTATGTTCTTTTGAAGCTTCTACTGCACTCTCCTCTCTTCCATATTTAAGCTTCTCTCCTCTCCCCTGGAGACTTGATCCAAATGCCGCTTCCATGGCCGTCGATTCGGAGGTTGGTTCCGCTCCCAAGCTCGCTGCTCTTTCCGACACCGACGTCAACTGGGACAGGTGCATTCCCTTATCTATTTTATGCGCTTTGTTATCCTTTTGTGCTTCTTATGCTACGCACCAATGGAGATTAATCTTTTTTCCTTTTTTTCTCTACTGAAGCGTCGATTATTTCCTTGGCTTGGTATCTCTAGTAACAATCTCGACCACTTTTTCAACAAATTTGCAAAATCCACCCAGAATCCCTCCGATCATTCATAGGGCTTGTTTCAACCGCTACTGCTCCTGATTTTCCTTCAATCTTTTTCTTTTACTCTTTTCTCGCTAAATTTGCTATCAGATGACATTCACGAGTCACGACGTAGTAGCTAGATGGTGAGGCTTGTATACTTGCTGATGTTGTGCGACCGTTTTGGATTATGGCCCTGTGATCAATTTATACTGTATGTTGGTTTATATAAGCCTTCTTTTTATCTTGAGAAGAATAACTATGGAATGGATCATTTGAATCTGGTTCCATTTCACCTGATTAATCATGTTATGTTTTGAATAAAGTGCAGGCTGGACAAATCCAGATTTCATGTAATAGGTGCGATTCTTTTCACAGCTCAATCCGCCTTGTTGCATCCTACTGCAGTTGTAAAGACCAGAATGCAGGTGGGTAGCTCTGGGCTTTCTGACATAAGGGGGATTTCAGTATTTGCTCACATTTTGAGAAAGGATGGCATCCGTGGCCTTTACCGAGGCTTCGGTACTTCCGCAATCGGATCGTTACCAGGCAGGGTGATGGTGCTAACTTCACTTGAAGTATCAAAAGATATGACACTAAAATACTTGGAGAGATATGAGATGCCTGTGGCCACTCGTCTTGGCATTGCTAATGGAGTAGCAGGCATGCTCTCCAACTTACTTTCCTGTGTATACTATGTCCCTCTCGATGTGGTAGGAAACTATTTTTAATCAGTTTCAAAGTTTCTTCGTCTAGAAAATGTAATTCTTGTTTTCCCTCTTTCAGGTTTGTCAAAGATTAATGGTACAAGGTCTTCCTGGAACAACGATTTGCCATGGGGCATTTGATGTTATCCGTAAGGTGATAAAATCAGAAGGATTTCGCGGTTTGTATAGAGGTTTTGTGTTGACTGCTGTCACTCAATCTCCTGCTTCAGCACTTTGGTGGGCTACTTATGGAGCTGCCCAACATTTTCTTTGGAGGTATTTTACATTACATTTGGACTTTCCTCTACATGAAAATATTTGTCATTTAGCCTTGAATTGTCATTGTTGTTATTTTGGTGTCTAGTATATGCATTTCCTGGTAATAAGTATATGCAAAATGTTATAATGACAAAAAAAAAAATTAATTGTAGGGGCTTGAGCTACAGTGATGACTCGGAGAGGAAGCCATCTCATGCTGAGATGGTGATGGTTCAAGCAACAGCAGGAATGGCTGCAGGAGCATGTTCATCTGTTGTCACTACTCCGATAGACACGGTGAAGACACGACTTCAGGTGAAAGCACTTTCTTGTTGTTACTCTGAGTCTGAATTTTTATTGCACACAAGTATACTTCGTGTTGTTTTTTTATTTTCCGGGTTTTCAGGTCTTGGATGATTACAGTGTGGGAAGGCCATCAGTAATAAAAACGACAAAAGCACTGCTCGAACAAGACGGGTGGAGAGGATTTTACCGAGGGTTTGGACCACGGTTCTTTAACATGTCTCTCTACGGTACCACAATGATTGTTACATACGAATTAATAAGTAAGTTCAATCTCTACTCTTGTAATGCATCATTGCTTGAATGCTAATGTTAGCACTTTAAATACCAATTAACAAGCTTTACTTGACAATTGATGTGTTGCATCAACGTCTCTTAACAGAGAGATTATCAGTGAAGCAAGGCTGACATAAAGAAGCTCAGAACTGCTATTGGATATGTTGCTTAGAATTCGGTTTTCAGAAACTCAATCTTTGAGATTGAACCGGAGGTCAGTAGATAATTGGCTAGGCAACCCAGATGTGAGGGATAGAGATTAGAGACCTTGAGCAGAGGGATAATTAAGCTCGGTGTCCGACCCGATTATTATCGGGGTAGGAGGCAAACAGATCTTCAGATTCGAATACCCGATATCATAAGATTTTCTAGTAAAACCCTGATTTGTAATGCCTGACATCCTAGAAGGCGACAACTTTTTGCTGGGTCAGTCAGATGCTTATTTGTGGATATTCGAAATATCATGATAAGCCAAAGCTAAAGTTTGAAGTATAAATATGATTTTAACCGGATTAGTTGGATACTTTGGCAATTTGTACCAGTATTTCTGTATTACTAATTACTGCCATTTTTAAATTGTGTCAGTGTAAGGACTTCTTTATATTACAAAATTAAACCAGATTATAGGGCAAGATTTAATTGATAATAATAAACAAACTGGGATTCATTTATCAACATTTGAACTCATCTTTGTTGTCGTATCACTGGGGATTGCAGAGTTCATACCTTAAAATAATGTGTTAAGGTATATGGAAAGGTACATTACAGACATGCCAAACCTAAGATTAAATGCACACACATAGGTCTAAATTTTCTACTACAAACCTTGAGTCCGTGATTAACTATGTTCTATTAATCACAGCTCACAAAGGATAATGAAGATAACACTGTCACTAAAAGTAGGTCTTTTTGGCAAAACTACTCACAAAGGATAATGAAGATAACACTGTCACTAAAAGTAGGTCTTTTTGGCAAAACTACCCAGTTTCCTGCTCAAATTCACCTTCAGATTCCTCGGGGTTGTCAGCATCATCGTCGTCATCACCATCATTATCAAAATCTTCTTTATCGTTTTCCACAGTAGTTCTGCCTATGATGGTTATGTTGCTGTTAATCTTTCTGATTTCATTACACTGCAAACAAAGTCATCCATCATCAGATCTGTCCAGATATATATGATCAGAAACACAAAGCTTGGTTGTTTTGGATCTATAAGTGTTTTGGTGCGTTGGTATGTGCTTATTATAAACAATACCATTCAATTTCAAAGCTAGATCTAACTCATTTTGTTAGCCCCATTCTTGTATAAAAATGCTGATGACGAACCCTTATTAATGGGTCACTGTGATCCTCCCGACATATGTTTTGTACTAATTATAGAGATATATCACCAAACCTCAGGAAGAAATACCATTGTTTACATAACACCAAATAATTGAAACATCAGTTTGTTTGTCTCTCGAAAAAAGAAACATCTCTGCAAGGACTCGTATTTCATCCGTCGCAGAGATCATCTTAAGAAAAAACTGACTGCGGAAAATTGAACAGTACAGCCTTGCTCAACTACTTTTCTTTTCTCACCTACATTTTCTCTTATACTAATCAATTAATCCTAATCACAGATTTAGGTAACTTTCAATCTTTCATCCTAATCCTACCAGCCACAGGCTATTTTAGTCGATCTTTTTTCAAAAACTGAGAAGATGGTAAGGAAAAGAGAAAATGGGGGTATAAGTTACAAGAAAGAGAGGGAGAAGACAAAAAACACCATGAGAAACTGAGGTACTTTGTCATTAATTTGACATGTGCGGGAAAAATTCACGACGCAGTCATCACATAGTATTCTCAGAGAAGCACACATGATCAATGTCCCACCCAAAGGTTCGTGACTTTTCAATTTTATTGTGGAAATTTTGAAGTATGCATAACTGCACAAAACCCTACTAAAATTCTCCATTATTTTATCAAAACTTCCCTGGGTTTAAATTGGATAAAGCGTTTTGTATGAAATTTAGCTTTCAAGAAAAGGACAAAAATGAGCTCTTCATAAGACAAAGCTAGAAGGTTGAGTCAAACTCTCACTGCAGCATAAACTAATGCATTCAATTCATCACAAGAATGACACTCTTTTCAACTTATAGATAAGAAGACACCAAACACGAAAAAATGTAGTATAAAGAAACAAAACCCAAACTAGATCAGATCAGACCAGACCAACACAAAGATTAATAAGTAATACTATATCTTGCTCTCACTTCCTCCCATGTTTACTATGACTTATCAGTTGTCATCTATATTAATAAAAATGGGATGAAACCTGAAAGAATAAGGAAAACACGATATATCAGCTTCATGTACACTAGCAATGACCATGGGGACAACAGCCATGTGCATCTATATATGCTCACTAGTACTGTTACAAATCAGAAGATAAATTTTCAGGTGTGACCTGGAACTTGAAACCCTAGAAAGTAGTTACTACGGTTCGAGTGCAAAGAAAATTGAAACCCTAGAAAGTAGCCATGTGCATCAATAATATCAAGTTAGCAGCACGAATTAGGAATTCTCTAAGCCATCACAAGAAAAGTAAAATTGAAATCCGCCGACGGTATAGGCAGAAGAATTGATCAAAACTAATGGTGGATACAAGTTTTTTTTTATCATCACACAAATTGCAATAATCAAGCAGAGTGAAAAAAGAGGGGCTAACCTTTTCTTCGTAATCGGCTTCCTCCTTGACGAGGACGAGCTCATCGTGTTGGCCGTTTGAGCAATGGTGAGAAAGAAGAATCGGGGGCGGAATCTTGACACAAGTAGACGGGAATTCAGTCAAGAACGCCGGAAACTGCAGCATTTGCTCGTTGAGATTTGCGAAGGTCGAAAGAAGGGGAGATGGCGATGGGAAGAGAGGTAACGGCCCGTTTGACTGCCACTTATCCTAATTTATATGGGTTTTTTTTTTTTTTTTTACTAAGGACTTGGGCATGATCAGTTGGTCATCTAAACCATCGGGGTGGGCAATGGATTGGATCGATCCGATCTGAATAGCCGGATATCCGAATATAAATTTTCATAAAACTTCCGATTCGAATTTGATCCGTATCTGGACGGATATCCGGCACTTTGTCCGGATGGGATAATTATCCGCGGATATTCGGCCGATCCGTTTGATCCGAATTCCAAAATATAGTATCCGAACATGATTTTTACACACATCGGATCGAATTATCCGCGGGTATCCGGATTATTCGTTTTATCCGAATGACTTTGTTTGACCCA
Organism: Fagopyrum tataricum; assembly: GCA_002319775.1. Lineage (NCBI taxonomy): Eukaryota > Viridiplantae > Streptophyta > Magnoliopsida > Caryophyllales > Polygonaceae > Fagopyrum > Fagopyrum tataricum. Next base: position 36,630,898 of record CM008283.1, on the reverse strand, counting down.
ATGGATCCGTTTTGATCCGAAAATGATTTTATTCGGATTTGGATATCCGACTGATCCGTTTGACCCGTATATTCGTTTGATCCGAACATGTGTTAGTTACTTTGTTTTAACACTAAACATAAAAAGAAATCCAAAGAAACGAAACAAAATCTAAATAAAAATGCTAATTATGCGAATTATATAGATATGATTAAAAGAATATTTAAGTATGATAATAAAATAAAATTAAGGTTTTTAACCCAATTGATAGTTGATACATCTAATTTTACTCTTTATAACTAATTCATAAAATACAAAAATTAAAAAAATAATAATTGAGAATGCTAAAGTAAAAGTAAACAATTTAATCTTGATAAATATTTAATTTTTTTAATTTTGAAAACATTAATAAATAAAAACTGTTATTATCAAAGTTAATTAACTTACTTTTAACATAATAAAATATAATTGATTGTAATTTCATTAAAATATTATGAATAAGAATTTCACAAGAAAAACGATAATAATAAAAAATATATATATAATATGGAAAAATAATTATACTTTAAAACGGAAATATTGTATATATACATACATATATAGACAAGTCATTAAATGAGACGATCTTATACTAAAACATTGATTTGCTAAGAACAAGCGACTAAAGTTATAGTTATCATAATAATCATAAATTATATTATTGAGAAACTTGTTTGTAAGACTTTAACACATATCTTATGTCTAATATTGGTAAAAGAGTTAGATTATTAAAACATCATTATACAAACTTATAGTATATAATAAGAAATTTATATTAATACATATCTTATTTTTAATGCTTTAACACACATCATCATTATTTATATAATGAGAATCTTATATTTAAGTGAAAATATGAGCATATGTATAAAACAACAATTCAGATTATGATCATACTTATGAAATATGTTTATGTATGTTGTAAATAAAATGAACGTGATACATTCATTGTTTTGCTTAAATATTTAATTTTACCATGTAACATATTTAATTCATTTAAATGAGACTAATTTCTAATCAAAGATAATTATTGATATTAACTTATAAAAATTTATATCTTAGAGATCAACTTATAATAAAAGATTAGAATGGATATTTGTTCATTTAAATGAGACCAATGTCTAATAAAATATTATTATTTTAAATTTGCATAATCCGCTTCCGTATTAGTAATTTTTCGTCGCACGAATTTTAACTTTGATTTTTATTTATAAAATTTGGCCAAAATTTTAAATTTGCATATGTGCCTTTAAAAATGATAATTACAAAAATTTCATGATGAGATCTATATTTACGAAAATAATATATAATTTTCTGGACTTGTGTAACTAGGTTTATAAAAATTGGCCCAAGTTTAATTATTGCATCGCTCGTGTAGATCGTCTTGTGTAAACAACGGACCTTTTAGGGCTTGTGTAGCTCGACTTGTGTAAGCAACGGATGGAAAATGGCCGATTTTGTTAATTACATAATTTAACATTGTTTAATTGAAATTGTGTATTAACATTGTGTATTTAACAATGTGTAAATCGAACTCACTAACTACAAGATTTGTACTTTCGACGGACCTTGTGTAGCACGGACCTTGTGTAACTCGAATCGACGTACCTTGTGTAACTACAAGATTTCTATTAACATTGTGTAAATTGAATGTTACGTGTCTTGTGTACCTCGGACCTTGTGTAGCTCGAGTGGACGACTGGGCATGAGCTTGTGTAACTCGATTGGGTCTGGGCTTTACTAAATAGATTGGGCTTGAGTAAATTGAAATTACCAATTAGCCCTTTCGATTAATCTTTATAAATAAATAAGAGGGGGTTAGTTTATCACCTAATAAATAAATTAGCATACTTGATGCTACATTAGGCAAAATTAATCTACTTAACCAAATCATCCTATTAAATATGCATAATATGGGAAAATGTCTTCAAAATGGGCAAGCATCATGTCATGGCTCGGCATGCCGTTTTCCGGGTCGTCTTAGTCGGAGACACGAATAACATCACCATCCAGGGACGTATCAATTTATTTATATTCGGCATGCTAGCATCAAGAAAAATGTGCAATCAGTGTGTCCAAAAGCAAAGTATGTTATTTGTTCTATTATTTGAAGCATAATATTATTAAGAGGTTTCATATGGTTGGTTTAGGGAAGTTGTTTCAAATGACTATTGAATCGTACACACTTTGTATTTTAATGTTATTCGTGATATCAATTCATATATGGTCAATTATCTTGTTTTTGCAAACGTCAAGTGTTGGGCTAGAGCTCATTTTATTGGTGATATGTACATGTTGACATACAATAATGATGAGTGTGTCAATATTGTGCTTAAGAATGCATTGCCTTATCGATCCAATGACTTGCTTACTCAAAAATCCGATAAATGTTGATAAGATGGTTCTACTAATGTAGGACCGACTCTTGACAAAACAAAACGGATTTTCCAATTTGTTGTTTGCGATGAAGTATATATTTTTAGTATAGTATTTTTTGTATCCTTTTGAATATTTTTGTTCCTTCTATGACCTACTCTTATAAGTATTGAGCTCACATTTTTTTTAATGTTAAGATTGCGGCTAGATTAGTTAAAATTAAATCTAAATGTATGTACATATTATATATGGTATGAAAGTTTGAATTGACTTCTTAACTATGTTCTATATATCAAGAAATTCATGTTACATTTGTTTCCTTATATTAATCTAATGTTTTTGGTGATTTCATTGACAATTACAAGAGAAATATTTTTAATTAGATTACCATAGTATATTTCTTGATACTTCTCAGTTCTCACTAATGTTATTTTCTATGACTTTTCTCTATAATTTTACAACTTCTTCTCACAAATGTTATTCTATAACTTTCCTCTATAATTTTGCAACTTCTTGATAATTTTTAAACGATACGTGATAAAGATACCAAATTATTATCGAGAATAAGTCTATAGAAGTAGACAATACCTTAAGAGGAAAAAATTTGTCTGCGTAAACAATGCCTACTAAAAATACGATTAATTAACAAATTTATTTTTTTAATATATTATAGAACGAACTACTTATCAATATCACTTCTGTATGAACTATTATTACATATATGTGGGTGATATGTTTCTACGTAATACGCTATATAACATTATTAATTTATATTATTGTTTGCATAATGAATGTCACATCAATGATTAAAAAAGAAATTCACAAAATCTATAAATCAATATATACTACTAAAGTAAAAAACATTTAAAGCTGACGTGGCGCGCTGTGGATCCAGTATTTTGAAATGAAGCTCCCACAATTTTTCGCCACAAAATCTTTTTTTTAAAATTCGTATTATTTTTTTGTTATTTTTCGCACCTTTTTTTTATTTTTTTTATAAGGATCTTCAATCTTATTTTGTTACGTACAATATATTCTTTTTTAAGCCTGGTCCGTTTTTTTTTAAAGATCTTCAATCTTTTTTTTACGTACAATTAATATATCCTTTATTAAGCCTTATAATTTATAGTTCGAATTTTTTAATAACTATTAGTTTATTTTAATATCAATACTTTAAATAGTTATCAAACTAAATTTTAAGATCAGATAATAAATATGCACACGTAGAAGTATGACATGTAAATTACTTATAAATATTAGTTTTATTTTATATACGTCCTAAAAATCTGGTTGATTTGAAATTGAAAGTTTAAATATATCTCAGCGATTTACTTTATACTTTAGTTAAATATTTTGTTAAAAAAAAATTTTTATAAATATTTATTTGTAACTACACACGTTTTTTAAAAATATCATGATATTAAACTTTACTTTTTAAGTTTTATTCACCCTTCAATTTGGATATTTTAATTAAATAAGATTGTTATGTATTTTAAATTTTCTTAATTATTTGTAACCGCACACTTTTTTTTTTTTTGAGATATCATGATATTAAACTTTAGTTTTTATGTTTTATTCGTCCTTATATGTTGGTAACTTATTTTTTAATTTAAAAAAATTTTCTTGATTCATTGGTAACTGCACATTTTTTTTAATATCATGATATTAAACTTTTATTTTTAATTTTTATTCCTCCTTAAATATGGATAGTTAATCAAATATTATGCTAAGTTTTTTAAAATTTTCTTAATTTATTTGTTACCGCAGATTTTGTTTTAAAATATCATCGTATTAAACTTTGGAATGGTCCAGCCACTGGCTCGTAGAATAATTCACAGGACTCTATTCTAAATACATTTTTTTTCTTTTTACGTAAATAATTTATTTTAACTAAGTGAATCAGTAAAAATATTTGCTCGATCCAAAATTAAAACAATACCAAAAATCTTATGATGCGTCCTTGGAATCGTTGAAGGACGAACGCCGGATCTAGACCAAGCTAGAGTTTCAACTACTCGTTGTTGATGTGCAAATGAGAACTTTGATAGAAGTTTGGTAGGGCGGAAGCGATTGAGATGGATGCGGAAGCGTAGGTTTGATTCGATCTAGAGAGATCGAGCAAACGTTGTAGTGGATTTGAGAGTTTGATTCTTTAGAAGAATCCTCGAATGTGAGTTCTTGGATCTAAGACTTGATCCAAGGAAGAACTTTGAGGGGATTGAAGAGGAAGTGATGCCCAAAATCAAGAAAGAGGATTTTCCTTCAAATAACTTGATTAATATTGAACATGATTTACAAGTGAAGCCAAGCATCCCTTATATAGTGGGTGAAGGCTACACCAAAAGTCGGAAATTGAATGACGGAAATAAAGGCGGGAAATAAAGTCGGGGAAACTCCCGAAACCAAAGGTCTAGACTATCAATGCCGGAAATTAACTCACGGACTTAAGTTCCGGAATTAATGTTCCGAAAATTAAAGTCTATTATTATTTAAAATGAAAAATATAATAATAATAATATTTGCTAGCTTGATGACGTGGCGCCGGAAGCCTATGCCATGGTGGAGTGGTGACATGGCATGCCACTAACGGGTCCAAGTGATGTGACGGTGCGTCGGATGATTGAGCCGGTAGCTTGGGCGATGGCTTTGGCTCGGGAACGAGTGAACGGTCCATCGGAGCGAACCCGCAAAGCATCGTCCTCTTCATCCGCGGTCATGGTGGTCAAGGGCGCATCAGTCCCCCCATCTTGGATGTGAAACGTCCCCATTTCACCGTCGTCAAATAAGGGCTCAACATAAGGGGCTAGATCCTTGACATTGAACGTTGGGTGCACGCCGTAGGAATCCGGAAGTTCCAACTTGTAGGCATTTGGACCATGTCGTGATAGGATCCGGAAAGGGCCATCACCTCGATCCGATAGCTTGCCCTTGCGTCGAGATGGGAAACGCTCCTTCCTTAAGTGGAGCCAAACAAGATCGCCGGGCTCGAAAGATATGTCGCGACGGCCCTTATTGCGTTGTTCGGCAAGTTTGGCGGCACGACGTTGGAGTTGCGCTCTTGTCCGCTCATGAAGTTCAATGATTGAGGCGGCTCGACTTGCGGCGGTGATGTGTTCACCATCCTTGAGTGGACGTGGTGTGAAGTCCAATGGCGTGTGTGGATTAAGGCCGTAGACAACTTCAAATGGTGAGAGTTTAGTTGCCGAGTGCCTAGACCTGTTATATGAAAACTCCACAACCGAAATTAAGTCCTCCCACTTTCGTGGGTTGTTCCTAAGCATTGCTCTAAGTAGAGCACCGAGAGTCCGATTGGTCACCTCCGTTTGACCATCGGTTTGGGGGTGATAACTACTTGAAAACAACAAGTTGGTTCCAAGTTTTTCCCACAACGTTCTCCATAAGTGACTCACAAATTTCACGTCCCTATCACTAAGGATGGAACGTGGTATCCCGTGTAAGCGCACCACATTGTTAAAGAATAATGTGGCAACATCGCTAGCATTTTGGGTGCTCTTACACGCGATAAAATGAGCCATTTTGGAAAAACGGTCGACTACCACAAAAATGGAGTCGTTGCCTCGTTTGGACATAGGTAGGCCAACTACAAAGTCCATAGAAAGATCCTCCCAAGGTCCCATTGGTATAGGCAAAGGAGAATACAATCCGTCCGGACCTTGACGCGATTTGGCATGATGACATGTTATGCAACTTGTGCAAAACCGTGTCACATGCTTGCGCATTTTCGGCCAAAAGAAGTGCTCTTGGAGAGCGGCGAGAGTCTTGGTAGCACCGAAGTGACCACGACCCTCATGGGCTTCCTTTATCAACAAGTGGCGTATGGACGAACGCGGAATACAAAGTTTTCCCGCGCGGAACAAATAGCCATCATTAATAAAGAAGGTCTCATGCTCTCGGAGGTCAAGGCATTTGGCAAATATATCCTTGAAGTCAAGATCCGTGGAATATAACTCTTTGATATGAGAAAAGCCATGGATCTTGGCGTCCATATGCACCAAGAGGATATATCGCCGAGAAAGGGCATCGGCTACCACATTCTCTTTTCCTTTCTTATGCCGAATGACATAAGGAAAGGTTTCTAAAAATTCTACCCAACTTGCATGGCGCCGACTCAAATTAGTTTGACTCTTGAGATACGAAAGAGCTGCATGATCCGAATGAATCACGAACTCCTTCGGCCACAAGTAGTGTTGCCATGTCTTTAGACAACGAACTAAAACATATAGTTCCTTGTAAAGGTTGGATAGTTGAGTGGTGGACCGGAAAGCTTTTCGCTAAAGTAAGCAATGGGCCGATTCTCTTGGAGAAGAACCCCCCCAATGCCAACATTAGATGCATCACACTCCACCTCGAAGGTTTTCGAGAAATTTGGGAGTTGGAGTAGTGGTGCATTGCAAAGTCGGTCTTTGAGCGCATCAAACGCTCGAGCATGGGTATCACGCCACTCAAACGTGACACCCTTAGTAGTGAGCTCATGAAGCGGCGCCGCTACCGAGCTAAAGTCTTTGACTAAGCGTCGGTAGAAGCCCGCTAAGCCGAGAAAGGCTCGAACCATGGTGACCGTACTAGGTGTAGGCCACTCCCGAATAGCGCGAACTTTGGATTCGTCTACTCGGAGTCCATCCTTAGACACGACATAGCCAAGAAATATAGTTGTGTCGGAACAAAAGACACATTTTTCAATATTGACGAATAATTGTTCTTGTCTAAGGCACTCGAGCACTTGGCGAAGGTGCCCGATGTGCTCATCCAAAGACTTACTAAAAATTAATATATCGTCAAAATAAACAACTACGAAATTACCCAAAAACCGGCGAAGGACATGGTTCATGAGGCGCATGAACGTTGATGGGGCGTTGGAGAGTCCAAACGGCATGACAAGCCACTCATATAAACCGTACTTTGTCTTGAAAGCCGTTTTCCACTCGTTACCTCGGCCATCCGGATTTGGTGATACCCGCTCCGGAGATCAATCTTTGAGAACACGGTGGCGCCGTGTAGTTCATCCAACATGTCGTCGAGGCGCGGGATCGGATGCCGGTACTTGACGGTTATTTGGTTGATGGCTCGGCAATCGACACACATCCTCCAAGACCCGTCCTTCTTGGGCACCAAAATGACCGGCACGGCACATGGTGAAAGTGACTCACGAACATATCCCCGGTCTAGGAGCTCTTGGACTTGACGTTGTAGCTCCTTAGTTTCTTCCGGACTTGCACGGTAAGCGGCACGGTTGGGTAAAGACGCGCCGGGCACCAAATCGATTTGGTGCTCAATTCCACGGATCGGTGGCAAGCCGGGTGGTAGTTCATCGGTCAAGACGTCCTGAAAATCAGACAACAAAGTAGACACCTCGTGCGGCATATTACTAAGGTCATTGGAAGTAGATAAGCAAAAAGGAACAAGTAAGAAGCATGGCAACTTGCCTTCCTTGACCGGTGTCACATCATGTTTCCGGGCGAAAAGTACCCTCGGCTCACACCGGCCTTTGATTATTGGTTCCGGAGATGGTAAAGTTGCATTTGCTGGGACGATGCTTCCTTTACTACCTCTAGACTCAATAGCACGGTTACTAGAGGCGGTGTTCCGGGATCCGGAAGTACTAGCACCCACAACATCGGAAGGACTCCTAGGAGGGTCCGATGTTGCCGGCGTAGTGGTCTCATCAATGGTTTGTTGCCTCTTCCGTTCCGCATAATCAATTAATATTTCATGTGGAGTCATAGGCAACAATGTGACCCGTTTTCCATTATATTGGAACATGTATCTATTAAGATAACCATCATGGAATGTACGGCGATCGAATTGCCATGGTCGTCCTAATAATACATGTGTGGCGTCCATCTTGATAACATCACAAAGGATCTTATCAACATAGCCGCCTATGGAAAACGTCACCCAAGCTTGTCGTGTGACGGTGTCACACGCCTTATCGGAAATCCATTGGATTCCATAAGGTGTTGGGTGGGGGGTTGTAGGCAACTTAAAGTGCTTTACCACTTTTTCGTTGATAATATTACAACAAGAACCCCCATCAACTATGAGAGAGAGACTAGTGTGATTGACCAAACAACGAGAGTGAAAGAGATTCTCGCGTTGGTCAATAGGGACAAATTCCTTAACGTCTAAAATTCTACGAGATACAAGGGCGAACTTACCGGGTTGTGCCGGGCCGCAAGCCATTTGTTCGTCGCATGGTTCCATGCCGTAGTAGGGGTCGGCGTCTTGGTCATCCTCTATGATGATATCGCCGTCTTCTTCATCTTCCTCATCTTCATATGAGGGATTGGCAAACAACACTCGCTTTGTGTTCGGGCAATCACGTTGAACGTGACCGAATCCGCTACATTTATAACACACGGGCTCCCTTGGCCGTGCCGCCGGTGGAGGTCCTTGAGGGGTGCGGGCGGGAGGCACTTGTGCCGGGACATTGGGACCACGTTGTGGTGCCCTCTCGGTATCCGCTTGTCGGGTGGATTGGACCATCCGTTGGGCTCCTTTGGTGGCGCCGGACTCTTGATAACTAGATACATCTCGAGCACGGGTGTTAGTAGAATAAGCGTATTGATTTGGAGAGGAGTTATACCTTGAGTATTTTGGAGTCTCTTGTTGTTGCTTGTGAAGCTTCATGGCCGCATGACACAAAGCTCCCAAGTCCCTATATGGAATGATCTCAAGGGGTCGTCGGATTGATGGATTGAGGCCACTCATGAACTTGGTGCGTAAGGCGGAGGGCGAGGCCGAGATGCCGGCCTTCATATGCATGTCCTTGAGCTTGGCCAAGTAGGCCACCGGAGTGAGTTTGCCTTGTTGGAGCTCGGCAATTTGCATCCGCATATCATTTTTGAAGTCGTCGGGGACATACTTCTTTGTCATGACGTAGATCAGTTGATCAAACGTCGCAACCGGTTCCCATCCTCGGTTCTCACGGACGTGTTCATACCGGTTCCACCAAGATTTTGCATCGCCTTCAAAGTACAAGGTTGCCGCTTCGATCTTCTCGTACTCCTCATAGTGGCAATGCTTCAAAGCCCTTTTCATGTCCTGTGCCCAATCAAGAAACACACAAGGATCATATTTCCCATAAAATATTGGAAATTTAACTTTACCTTCCCTACGAGCTTTGTAGGGATCCGGGCGGGGCGGTGGCATATCATCATGATGAGCTCGTTGATGTGCATGCCTTGGTGGGTTAGGAGGAGGCAACCATTCTTCTCCTCGGTCTTGGTTCTCAAATGGATCTCGGACGGGTGGGTGCCATGGACGGACATGAGCCACCCGTTCCAAGTTGGCTTCATCGTCGGAGAACTCATCAAAATCGTCCCTCTCGTCATACTCATCATAGTCGCGGTATGATGAACGCCGGCTACGTCGTTGGTGGCGTTGCTCATATCGATCATTACCGGAACGTCGAGGATGACGATCTTGTTGATTGGTGTGCCGATATTCTTCCTGTATGGGACGGTTAGTATTATGTGCATTAGATAAAGGTGGGGGCGATCCGTACCGTTTACGATTGCGCTCGAAGCGCTTGTTCCGATCCATTGTATCTACATAAAGTAGATCATCCGGAGTCGGGCCATTATTGTTCTCGGTCTCATTGAGGTGGTGCCTGCCGTCTTGTTGAGTTTGGCTTTCGATGACTGAGGCAAGCCTAAAACCTTGAGTTGGGTCGGTTCCCAAAAGACCTTTGCCCTTCCGACGAGCGTCGGACGTGGAAGTCTCGACCATGGTGTCATTTGGATTTGGGGCGGGGCGGGGCGTGGAGCGGTCGTAAGGGCCAAAAGTTGTGCCCTCATCTCCTCCATTTGTTGCTTTAGACTAACAACTTCCTCGGATAAGGAGGCATTTTCTCGTTCACGAGCATCCTGTGAGTTTTCTATATCCACGTTAGTCATGATTCCAAATGAATACAAACAAATGCCAGCAATCAAATGAGCAAGGTGACGAATTAAGTCAACGTTACCCAAGTTCAAGTGCGTTTAAGGTTCTACTTTTGGGAAGGCCGTTTGGCGGTTAAGCAGGGTAGGCAAATCCAACAAAATTTGAACCAATTCACACAAATAAACAAGTGATATTTTGCACGTAAGTAAGAAAATGGAGAGACAGAAGATGGACGGATTGTTCACTCGGCAAGCTTTGCTTGCTTTCGGTCTTTGACCGTTTTGTAAAATCCGATTTTTCGGATGGACCGGTTTGCCGGACGTCTTTTCACTTTGTATTTTTTTTTTTTTGAACTTTGCAACTTTTTTGATGCAAGAGATGAAACACTTTGGAAACAAATCCGCTTTGTTGAAGAGTTTTGATTTTTGTTTTTGTTTGAATATCAAAATGCAAGATATCCGAATTTGTTAACAAAAAAATCCCAAGAAATTTGGTAAAATCGATTAACAAACTTGTCGGAGTGGGTCGGTTGAAGAACAAATTGTTTTTTTTTTGTTTTTTTTTTTGATAGATGGTTTGATGGCAAACCAACTATCTCCTAAATTTGCTTGGTGAGAAAAAAAAAATTTCAAGAAAACTTCGAAGAACACGAAGAACAAGTTGAAGATCTTCAAGAAGGGAAGAACAACAAAGGCAAAGAAGGATTAAAAAAAATAACGCACAAAAACAAGAGTAAAGAGAACTTAGCTTCGATCCCTTTGCTCTGATGCCAATTTGATGTGTCCTTGGAATCGTTGAAGGACGAACGCCGGATCTAGACCAAGCTAGAGTTTCGACTACTCGTTGTTGATGTGCAAATGAGAACTTTGATAGAAGTTTGGTAGGGCGGAAGCGATTGAGATGGATGCGGAAGTGTAGGTTTGATTCGATCTAGAGAGATCGAGCAAACGTTGTAGTGGATTTGAGAGTTTGATTCTTTAGAAGAATCCTCGAATGTGAGTTCTTGGATCTAAGACTTGATCCAAGGAAGAACTTTGAGGGGATTGAAGAGGGAGTGATGCCCAAAATCAAGAAAGAGGATTTTCCTTCAAATAACTTGATTAATATTGAACATGATTTACAAGTGAAGCCAAGCATCCCTTATATAGTGGGTGAAAGCTACACCAAAAGTCGGAAATTGAATGACGGAAATAAAGGCGGGAAATAAAGTCGGGGAAACTCCCGAAACCAAAGGTCTAGACTATCAATGCCGGAAATTAACTCACGGACTTAAGTTCCGGAATTAATGTTCCGAAAATTAAAGTCTATTATTATTTAAAATGAAAAATATAATAATAATAATAATATTTGCTAGCTTGATGACGTGGCGCCGGAAGCCTATGCCATGGTGGAGTGGTGACATGGCATGCCACTAACGGGTCCAAGTGATGTGACGGTGTGTCGGATGATTGAGCCGGTAGCTTGGGCGATGGCTTTGGCTCGGGAACGAGTGAGCGGTCCATCGGAGCGAACCCGCAAAGCATCGTCCTCTTCATCCGCGGTCATGGTGGTCAAGGGCGCATCATCTTATTTTTTTATTTGTATTATTTATTTGATTAATAAAACTTTCTTTGTACACTTCCGGGTAAAAAACTTTCTTCGTACACTTACTTTTTCATATTTTATCCGTAATTATATTTTATCCGTATTTTTTTTGTTTTATATTTTAAATTCGTCATCTTATTAACTCTTTAAATTTCAATCTTATCAATGAAGCTTCAACAATCTTATTAAGGAAGCTTTAAAGCATATCCTCTCACCTATATATACTTATTATTCCCATACGTTTTAGTCACAATTAACTACATCGTTCTTTTTTGTTTTTGAGTGCAAAAACTCCTACCGCCACCACCACTGGACGGAGATTTTTCTCAGAAGCCCCACCAATTAACGGTTAGATGATTGTGTTCGTATCATTCGTTTTTTTAAACTGCATTCGTTTTTATTTGATTTGCTTCCATATGTTTGATTTCGATTTGATTTGCTTCTCTAATTTCGAATTTGCTTATCCTCCAACGTACTATTCTATTCTCATCATCTCTATACGTTATTCAAAAAGAATTCACGCCACGAAACTTCAATTACCATATATATCTTCATACTCTGTTTACAGCCAAACACGTAAAACATAGTAACAAAAAGAAGAGAATGTTTTTACGTAATTTTTAAAAAACATAATTTTTTAAATATTTTATTTTATTTTTGCTTCTCTGATTTCAATCTTCTTCCTTCTCGGATGATATATATTTGGTACCGTATAGGGAATATAGAGTCCTTCAAGGACAACCGCTCTCTCCTTCCCTCCCAAATACGTAAAAATTTTACGTGTGAATAACCAAATACTTTATCTACTTATTTTTTTATTTTTTAAAATTTCAATAAAAATTAATAAAGTATTATAGAATTATTTTTTATAACGATTTACACTAAATAATACAAATGTAACAATTTTTCAAAGTCTGAATTTATTTTTAGTTATATTGTTTAACAAATCCGTATTTTAATTATTATCAATTTTTAGTTGAATTAAAACAAAACCGTTTTTTTTAGTATTTTAAGTATTATCGATTTTTTTAGTTAAATTAAAACAAATCCGTATTTTAAGAATGATCGATTTTTCTCACCAAAAAAAAGTATTATTGATTTTTTAGTTAAATTATAGGAAATCCATATTTTAAGAATGATTGATTTTTCTCACCAAAAAAAGTATTATCAATTTTTTAGTTAAATTATAACAAATCTGAATTTTGAGTAGTGTCTTATGTTTGAGAATGTTTGAACATTTTGTTTGATACAAAAAATTATACATTTATTATATAAAATTAAAGTAGTCTAAGATTGGTGACGTGACACTATAGGTATCAGGATTTCAGTCAAATCACCATATATTACTAAGTTGTCACTCCCTAAAAATATATATTTTAAAACCTGATTCTTAATTATTAAATTTAACTTTAATTATTAAAGTTGTTAAATTTAAAGACCGGGTTCTTAAAGTTTTTATTTGTTATTTATAATACATATATATATATATATATATATATATATATATATATATATATATATATATATATATATATACATTTTAAAACCTTATTCTTGATCATTAAAGTTGTTAAATTTAAAGAACGGATTCTTAAAGTTTTTATTTGTTAATTTTTAATTAACAAATAAATATTTTAATATGTTAAAAATCTAGGCATAACCCATTAATCTTATGAACCTCAATTCACTATTTCACCACTTTCATGGCTTTGACCTGAAAATGCATGCAGGCAGATCATTTTTTTTTTTTGCAGATGACTTGCATCGAGGTTAATAGTGATTCTATAATTTGAGATGTTTTATGGATTTTTAAAATTGTATATGATATATAGACATATTTTGCAGCAATTTTTTTTTAATAAAAAAAATGTGATATATATTAGAATGTCTTATATCAATTGTTACCAACATGGAATATTTAGTAATTTGAAATATTTTTTGATGATTTTTTAAATAATTGTTTGTTCTTTTTTTTTAATTATCGTAATCCCTATCACAATTCACAAGTATAGGAAATCTCCGGTCTAATTATTCTATTTTTAACAAATTTATGAACTTATCGTGACGACATACTTCCACATATAGTGTATATGTGTATATATATACATATATTTTTTTTATATGAATGATTAGAAAAACATTACTTTTTGTAATTCACTAATAAAATAATATAAAATATCTTTATTTTAGGTAACACCCGCACAAGGTGCGGGCACTAAACTAGTTGATTTATTAAAAAACGATTGAAAAATAATATTAATGTTATTCAAAGCGATTATAAAATTACCAATTTGCTCAAGTAAATCGTTTCATCTATTAGCTAATTATGTCTTGAAAATAATTTATGTTTGTATTAGAAGAAAAGAAAAACAATTATAAAATCGATATAAAGAACGTGCTACCACGGGTTTGCATGCCAGGCCACTTTATAAAATAGCTTTTAAACTTGCACATAAATATATACAAGGGCAATAACTTATTTTATTGATTTTTTTATTTTGGGAAAAATAGTAAAAATATCTCATTCAGATAATCTAAGGGTCCTCGTTACATATCATTTCGATCATATATATATATATATATATATATATATATATATATATATATATAGAATCGTGATTTTAGTGTCTGTTTTGCTTCCCATAGCTCTCTTTAACTATTTTACCAGACCTCACTAAAAAATGAGGATAAACACTAATTCTCAAAAAAAAAATCCCATTTGCTCAAAGACGTGATACTAATAAGCGAAACTCTCGGCTACATAAACTTTGAAATCTTTGTCAAATCTAAGAACAAAGCCTTATTTTCTTCCATGGGGAGTATGCAGTATGAAGTATGCTTTACCCAACACCAAAGATTGTTGTGAAACTTTTTACCGTCCTTGAAAGACTGTTTTTGCAAGTCCTTGTAGTGGGTTGGGCAGACCAGCACCAACTGCTTCAGCAAAATGCTTAGCCTGCAATCACATTCTTACTAGGTCATCCAAAATGCCTCTAATGGAGTTGCACAGTTTACTTGCAGAAAGACAAACACCACATTACCTCTTGCATGACCTTCTTTAGATCCATGGCATCTCTCACTCTTGCATCCATGAATGCCCACGTATCTTCGAAATCTGTTATACAAATAAATTCTCCAATGTCATTGAAATGGATCTTATAATATATAAGAAAATTGGAGGTGCTATCACCCATTCTTAATCTATCTTTTGTAGTCTTCGTCCTCCTCTAATATTTTTTTAACTAATTGTCCCCTTTAGGGTTACATTCTTGTATACAAATTTGAATGTAATTCATTGTAAATTCTTGAAAAAGAATTTTACGTATTTCTTGATCATATCTTGTAAATTCTTGTGAATCTTGAATCTTTTATAAATCAATTTATTGTATCAAATCGTGTCAAAGTTAATTATTTCAGCCAGTCAAGAAACTGACCATGAGAGTTGTCAGCCAACATATACACCTCCGTTGATGAGTATATTCCACCAAGTACTGTACGCTTCACATACCAGTCCATGTCAGAGGCTGCATCGCCAGTAGCATGCCAGATCTCGTCAACCAGCATTGCACGTTGCTTGAAGCTAGTCGGTACATTATTAGGTTTTGCCTGTTATAAACAATTTGGAATGCTGATGTGTTCGATGTGTATTGATAGCATACTACAACTAATATCTGATCCTGACCGCACAATGGAATTAAAACTACCTGAATGCTAAGCGCCTGGGCCCATTTTGATATATAGGGTATTTGCATCTCCAGCCGAAACTTAACAAGTTTTGAAATACACTCACTTGGAATAAGTTTTTTCAAGCTCTCATCTCCATCTATTTTATCGATGAGTTTCTGCAGACAATCATCCATGAAGTACTGCAAAAGAAATAAGGGGAAAATACAATTTCTTTAGCACAAATATATCAAAGTTGTTCTGATGCTACCCACATAACAACAATGATAGTACATTAACTGTTGGTTTAATACAACATATATATATATATATATGTATAACATGAAAGGAACTTAGAAAGCAAAATTCAACCTGCAATATAATCCCTAATATACAAATAGGAGAGCATCAAGTACAACACAAAATTAAGAATAATATATCTACAAGAAAAATTGTGAAAATTAGACCGATTGCTCTGAGTCTCTAACTACCAAGACAATGTTATGGATTAGGCGCTTGTATATGATGCATTCTGACTATAAATATCAATATTTTTTTTATTATAACATATCTACGTTAAATGTATGCTTGTCTAAATCAAGAAAATCATTTACCAGTGCAACAAGATAATGATATACTAAAAATACTCAACTATATCTCAAAAACATTTGATGTTCAAATCTCTTGTGCAACTCAGTCCACGTACAGGTAAAAGGTGCGTCAGAACACCAACTGGTCTATATGAAATCTCTTGGAGATCATTGAGCTCACATATGCTGGGCAGATCCCTTTATGTACACTATCTAAAAGCAAAGGCCAATAACATTCTAGCATCACAAAAAAGGTTTTTGTCTCCGGCTATCTAATATCATTGTTAAAAATCTGACAGTGATAATATACATATATACATATATATATATATATATATATATATATATATATATATATATATATATAATTTCTACAAATTGGATAATATAAGGCCAACAAGAACCAACATACAGATTTATGTGGTTCGCCAAAAAATGGCTACGTCACAGATAAATACTGTATTGTGTGTGAGTATTTCAGACTACATTGTACATACCGAAGCATATAGGCTTCTGGATGTTCAGAACAGATTTGCAAAACAAATATTCAAATGGTTTCCAGATTAGATGACAAATATAGATGTTCAATTAGGTTACAGAACGTCCATATATGTAGGGCTCGACTTGGGAATCCTAAACCTAGCAGTACTAGGAGAAACATATTGATAAAATCCTAACCATAATAGGATTACATCAAGTGATATAATCCCAACTACAGATGGGTAGAATGCAATATCTCCTTGTTCAAGTCACCTTGACTTGAATTTTCCCAGATATACCAGATTCATATTCGATTCATATCAACAAATCTCCACCTTGACTTGAATACTAGCAGATGACTAGGTGCAAATATACTAACATAGTCTTCTATTCTTATATTTGCCTTCTGCTTGAGATTCTGAGGCTTGAAATTTTACAATTAAAATCAAAACTAGCAAACTTGTACTATTTCTCAAATCTGAAATCCCACATATAAACTGATGGGCTAGCTATGATACCCCCTACTTTATACATCAAGTAAACTAATGATATGACAAACATACTCAAGAAAATCTTTACTACAGCAAGATAATGAAATGACAAAAGTACTCAACGATATCTCAAATATTTGATGTTCAATTCTCTTGTGCTACTCAATACATGTACATGTAAAAGGTGCACCAGATTTCCAACTGGTGTGAGCTCAGATGCCCGATGGAGCTCTTTAAGTACTCCATCTAAAAAGCAAAGGCCAACACAATCTAGTATCACAACTTATAAGGGAAGGTTTTTGTCTCCTGCTATTTTGTTAAAATCAGACAGTTATAAGGATATAATGTTTTACAAATTGGATGGTTATCGTTTGCAGAATAGTCTTCCATACTTGTATCTGCCTTCACCTTGAGATTTGGGGCTTAATTTTTTACAATTATATTCAAAATAAGCAAACTCATACTATTTCTTGAATCCCCACAAATATGACTTGATGGGTAGCTTGGATACCTCCCTACTTTATATGGCAAATAAGTAACCTAATGTCCTTATGGAAATCAGCGACATGCATGCAGAAACAGAGCATACCTCAACAAGCGCAGCTTCCTTTTGAGGAAAGGATCCAACAATAGCAGGGGATATTCCAGCGTCTCTTGCACCCGCCATCATTGCTTCTTCAGTCCAACCCAATCTAATCTGAAAAGTCACAAAACAAAAAATTCCCCAAATTAACTTCATACTTAACATCAGAAATTAAGACCACGTCCATCCAGTGTAGTTGGTAGTATAAAGACTAACAATTCCAATCGCAACAACATTCATAAGAAATTAGCATACAAAATGCATTAAACGAAACGGCAAAACGCGAAAAAAGACACAGAAAGACAAGGTTGAAAAAGATACCACGTGAGGAAGCGAAGCGCGAAGAATACGAGCCTGTTCTTCCTCATAATTGATTACGCTACGTCGAGCAGTGGAGGTCTGAGCACCGGGAAAATCAGAAGCAGTATGCGGTCCAGAAGTATGAGGTTGATTGAGATTAGGGTTGGGAGTATTGGATGATTGATTGTCGGCAGAAGAGGTGTACAAGCATCTTGAGATAGTGATTGACCTGAGATGGGAGATTCGGCGATGGGAATTGATAAGGCGATGGGAATCGCAGAATAGCCTCTTTGCCGCCGATCGATACATGTTCGTCGCAAGAAAGGGAGATACAGAGAGAGGAAGATGACGGGTGGGGTTAAGGGTAGATAAGGAATGGCTATCCGGTCTCCGCGCGCACGTTCCTCGGATTTGAAGTAAATTATGAATCTCATGGTCTGGCTTGTAAATGAAGTGTTTATATACACATAATACAGAAGATGCGTAACGCACAAATAAGTGAAATAACCCAAAGATCTAGACATAAGTTTTAAAAGATCTAACAATTCTAAGTGATATATATTCGGTGTTAATATATATTGCGCCTTTATATTTTGAGGGCTCTATTTTAAAGGTTTGTGTGGACGGCCATCCTGGCTGAGACTGACACCAAGTTTAGATGAGATGTCGATTGTTTTTGTTATTATGTCGGTAATCTGATCTACTGGTCAAATGAAACAAGATCGAATGACACCCTTTTGAATTTGATCACGAACGGTATGACAATCGATGTGTTTCGTACCCTTGTAAAACACATGGTTGAAAGCAATATACATAGCTAATTTATCGTCGCAAAATAACTTGACTTGAGCATGAAGAACTACGCCCACGAAACTAGAAAAGAATGTGGCCACATTATCGGCCTCATCGAACGGTCGAGACATGGTGTGTTCCACGAGATCGGGGATATCCCTAGCTGAATGTAAAAACCAGTGTTGATTGCGAGAGAGAGGATAAGCGGTGTAGTCAGAATTACAGTATGCTCGTAGAGACATATCACTCAATCTAGAAAGAAATATACCATGTGCATAAGACGTTTTTAGGAAGTGCAATACTAGAAGTGCAACAAGCCAGTGACCATGATGAGGAGTATGCATGTGTTGAGCCAGAGTGTGGACAAAGTACACAAGTTCTGGAAGAGAAATAGTTAGATAAATGAGTCGGTCAACCGTTCATGGATACCACTCAGGATCATCTATATGTAGACGGTGGTTTGACATCATGGGAGTTGATGCAGGTTTGCAAGTTATTAACCCAACTTCCTTTTAAAAATACTCAATGTGTATTTTCTTTGATTGAGCCACAAATCCACAAGGCTATGAACAATTTCAATTTCCTAGAAAAATCAGGAGAGAACCAAGTCCTTCATAGTATATTGATGAAGATAATATTTATATATGAGAATTGTAGATGGATTGTTGTCATCATATATTATCAACATAGGACATGAAGTAGGAAAAATAAGGTGGACACTAATAGTACCCAACGACTTACCTAATAACGTGGATATACCCCTTCACCCATGGTCTCAAAATTTCTTGTGATAGTGTGGTGTTAGACAAATAATCCTCGAAATGGTTCTCAATTAACCACCATTCTCATGAACAACAACCTCCCTCATTGTCACCTTCTTGCCAACTTCGTACATGGATGTCATTGCTATATGCAAAGAGCTTGGACAATATATCTCGACATACTCAGCAAACACTCAAACTTTTTAGCTAATTAAGATTTTAACTTATATATTAGTGTATATGTATTATTTGACCCTTTCGATGATATAGTGTAAATCATTAATGTTATGCAATGGATCGGGTTATCCCGAGTGATGACTGCTAATGCCTTTTTATAATTTATAAGTAGCACGATGATGTGTGCGGAGGGAGGGTATTGGTCCTGATAGACCCCTTTTTGAGGATGTTATATGAGACATGTTACTCGCCTGGCGTCAGACTTGTCAAAAGCTCTTGCTTGGTTCTCATATACTTATCATCTTCATTTTATAACAATATTAATTATTAATAGTTTGAACAAAAAAAACATTATACTAGTACTACATTTTAAAATTTTGAATACCTACATTACTTTCTCTAAATTCCTTTAAAAAGAGCAGAAGCCGATGGTTATGCTATTTTGTGATTCATCAAGGGGAACATGTGAGCTTCGGTTACATTGCGCATGTTTACTTGCTAATGTTTCAATTCTAGTTAACAAATCACAAAAAAGTGGCGCTCCTATTGCCACTGGCAGGGAATGCCTGACGTCTTCGCCCCTGAGGAAGGGTCCCTTGATCCTGCTTTGCTGCTTCAGCGCCGTCGGCATTACTACTACTGCCACCACCACCACCCCTTGTTGATTTCTTCTTCCCAGCCCCGCCACCACCACCACCACCACTGCTGCCGCCGCCGCCAAACTTAGTTGTTTTTGTGGCTGTCTCATAATCAAACGGCTTTATTTGGAGCCCAGACGGTTCTTCTGTATTACCAAGTGTCTGCTTCTCACTCGACGATTCAATACACCTGTTTAGACTAGAAGACAAGGTTGAAAGAGACATCAGTTCACCTTCTTCATGTTCCCCGGTAATTGTTTCCGAGTTTTCTCGAGTTTCGTCCTCGTCTTCATTCGAGATTCCTTCCAATGGTATTATATCTTCAGTTTTGCTTTCTTTAGGGTTGTCGTCATTCTCTTCAGGAGGGCAAGTATCCGTGGTTTCACTAGGTGGCTTTGTTGTCTTCTTTGACGTTTGATCATCACCCGCAAAAGAATGAAACGGGAGATTGACGGAAGATTTAATCTGCTCCAACTTGATTAGTTCCTCCTATTCCACAACAAACAAAATCATTACCTAACTATGAAATTGGTAACAGGAAAAATAAATTGTATACCAAAGGTTCCACGTCACAAACCTTACTACTAGGATCAACTTTCTTCTTTGAAGATGAACCTAGCAATGCCCCAAATCCTCGGCTGGGCCTTTTCAAAATTTGGACAGTTGCTCCGGTAGCCTAGAAAAGAAACAGAACTAAATGATGAGATTAAACCCAATAGAGAAAAGGCAAAAAACAAATAAATAAATAAACTGCAAGATTTGTACAACCTTCTGTGATTCCACACAAATATTCTTCCCACTACCATTCGGGTCATTGTTGACACTACCATTCACGTCGTTGTTGTGGCATAAATTTGGGCTCACATTCGGAGCAGGATCTCCAACTTTTCCTGGACCACTGTTATCAATGACCCGTTCAACCATGGACGAGTCTGGCACGGCCAGAGATCCTTCACCAACCAAAGAAAGTGGTGCAGGTGCCTGAAATAGAATACCCTCTTTTTATTTTTTAATGCAAATTTCTTTCACGCAACAGTGTCTAATTCAAGAGACTGGCTTGTATGTTGCATAAATAAGCATTAAAACATACATGTACCTCAGACACAGGTTTTACCACTTCAGGACGGGTCTCTGCTAATTGTTTAACAACAGCTTCAAAGGCTGCAGCATGCTGAATTGAATGCCTTACGATATTCACCACAGATGCGAGATTCCGCTCAATATAAGGATTTTTGTACCTCGCCAAACGCTTTAATTTACCAGTAGTGACAGGCATCTGCTTGGCTTTTGCATCAGGAATCCATTATAAGCACAAATTCAAGACATCGGCAAAGAAAACACGCAATAGCAAAAACTTTTTTTTTTACCTATTTCCAGAAGTGCTTTGTTTGGCAGTATATATCCAGTGCTCTCATCCTCCGCTCGAGCAACAGTATCTCTCCATTCATAAAGTCCCTGCAAGCACAATCAGATGTATATTAAGAAGAAATACGATTCCTAGGTTAATTGTTCGAGTATCACTCCTCATATAGTTAATCAGAATTATCACTGACGGTGGTATTTTCAAAACAAGGTAAAATTCATTCTAATAACTCCTCCCACAAGTAGTTTGAATCACCGGTTATGTAAATTGATTCCAAATCAATCAGAAACCTAGAAAGTATAGGAATCACATTGAGCACCATATAATCAGGACAATTCTAACATGATGCTGGTTTGGTATAGACACAAACGCAGTTAAAAGCACAGTTACAAAAAGCATGCGAGAGGAAAAGCTCAAGGATCAATCTCGACTGATAGTACTGCAGGAGCATCCTAAGAAACTCCAATTTTGGATCACATAACCTATAACATATGTGACTTCAAAACTTCACGTGGGCCTCCCAGTTGGAACTCTCGACAAGAAAGTTCATGGGGAACTGCAAAAGACCATGGACATGGGGACTCTTGATCTTGCATTGGATTTGAATGGCATAGCCTATAACATATGAGACCTTTTACGGAATCGAATGAGGTTGCCCTAAAATTCAAAGGTCAAATCATGTTGATGGTTGAAAGAGATTATAAGAGAGTTGGGACCTAACTAGGATCGACTTGAGCTATTTTAAAAGGGCTCTTCATAACCGAGAATTCAACCTACAAAATTTCACTAACTGGAGTCTCTTTGCAAGATATGGGCTTCAAGTTTAGGAATAGTTTTTTCCATAATATTTGTTAGTTAACTCTGCATAATTCTCGCAGAAATATCTTTCACCACCTTAGACGATACAGGCATACTACAAAGCCCAGTCATCACCACTTAAACCACACACAAACCATATACCAGAAGCTTCTACCATTATACATTTGGTTGTATTGTTTCCACATTCTTATGGTAAGGAATGAAAACTAATCACAGCCTTTTTATTCAATCAATCCAATGGTTTAATATAGAAATCGGCTTTGGGGACAATTACCACCCATGAAAAGATTTGACTGGTAAGATCAAGAATTCAAGATTTAGGGAGATTTTGTTATTGTTCATTTATTTTTGAACCATTGTTCATTCATAGATTAAAGGATTCTCTATTGCATGGGATTAATGCATTTTGTACCTATAATGGTCAACATAGGCTAGGTCAGTATTTTATTAAAATACATAATTTTTTTATAGGCATCCAGTTATTTCATTACTTGCATTAGAGGAATGCAAGTCGATGTATTTATAAGCTTAGTATGAGAATGGAGATAGGAGTTTACTTACAGAGACAATGGAAAGCTGCTGAGCATTGAAGTTTGCTGCTTGCAACCTATATAAACATGACAAAAGGTGGAGTAGCATTATTACAACAAAATGCTTTTTATGCCTAATAAAAAGCATAGAGAGAGAGAGAGAGGGGGGGGGGGGGGGGGGGGGGTAATCTGAAAAGGTACCTACAATCAATAGAAAGTAAAGCATCAAGCTGGAGAAAAGTTCTAACCCATATAAGTGGAGGTATGAAGTTTCAGTTAATAACTCCTTCTCATAAAGCTGCATGCATATATCAGAACTGCGCTGGTAGACCTGAATGGCACAACAAGAAAATAAAAGCATTTGTATCCAACATCAGAAACAGGATTTGAAAAGTCATATGCTAACAATTAAAAGAAGGCCGTCTGGACACTATAAGGCTCACAAGGAATAAACAGACGAATAATGATACATAGAAGGCAAAAAAATCGGGTATCATAAGGCTCACCATAATGTAATCCTTACAGGTTCTAGTTGATAACAAAACTTAAATGGACCCAATTTACACGATACATTGTATTTTGAGTTTTTGACCAAAAAAATCGGGTATCCACAAGGAATAAACAGACGAATAATGATACATAGAAGGCAATATGCAATTTGATCTTTCAGACATCAAATACAAGAAAGCACAGAATGGTTATTCCATAACATACCTCTAACAGAAGGTCTTTAATATTCCCCTCTGTGGACTGAGACAATAGTCTGCCTCTCATTAAATCATAGATATACAGCAGGTAATGAGTGTCCTCCCTAGCATATCTGTCAGTTAAAAGTAGCATAAAATAAGTGATCAAAACTAGGTTCAACAAATAAATAATTAAATACTTTAGCTCTGTTGGATTATGAACTATTTTAAGGCTAAATTCCACACTTCTTCTCATGCAAGAAGCGCACTAAAAGAAGCCTGATTTGGCGAAATATAGCTACAACTATCCTTACAATGTTTCTGTGGGCAGAAAGTTGATAATAAAAAATAAAAAAAAGGAGCAAATACTATACAGAATCATCAAATTCAGAAGAAAATCTTACTTCTGAACATACAAACACCTCTAAAAGCACCTTATATATAAATAATTCAAACATATAAGAAAAAGCAGAGAACGTGAAAGAAGTCACCAAAACCAATATATCAAGGAGCATGCATGAGCAGTAAACATATATTTGCCACTTGAAGGAAAAGGAGAAATAATATTTTGATAACAATTAACCCTCTATTAAGCCAAATAAGCCACCGGGATAAAGGAGAAAGCCTAAAAACAGTAGAAGCGCTCAAAAACCTTATCATCTCAAGTGGGAGAGGACGCAATCGCCAATCTGCATTCTGGTATCTGTATAAGATTTTGTAAATGATGTTATAATACAAAAAAAAAAAAAGATCACATAGATGTATTTTGTAAGCACAGTTGCAGAGTTAACAAAGGATTTACATACTCTTTATTAGCAGTGACTTCACAGAAGTGATGTAGAAGGTACTCCAGGCTGTTTCTCTCCATTTGTAACACCCTTGATGCCTGTGATACAAATTTACTCCATTCAAATGTGACAGATTGAGATGCAAAAGATATTGAGCATCACCTTGCATTTTATCAGCATGTGAAAGGACCCAACATTGCGAGTTGATACACAAGACTCCATTTATCAATAATCATTCTACTAAGAAGTTAAACTGGTAGCTTTTTTCTCACCTAATGAAATGAAGTATTGAAACTGTAGACCTTAGCTTAACTAGGATAGATAATTGAGTCCATTATAGGGTTTGAGTCCATCAATAAGAAGTTAAACTGGTAGCTTTTTTCGGGAAGGAGTCTCACTGTTTCATAATATATTTGGACATTCAACATATAAAATTAAGTAAATTCTTATTATTCAATACTGCTCATCTAAGAACGACAAGAATTCCTACACGGACTGATTGACTAGACAAGATACTTCTTTGGTGTCACTGCATCCCGTTCTCAACGAAATCTATAAAGCATAGTCTACACAGTCACATCTTATAAATTAAAGAACAAGCAGACTTCAACCTAGAGCAGCACAATAAATAAATAAAAATTAATGGACGGAGCAGAAGTCTTACAATATGTATACAATTGAGGAAACACAAGCAAGCCTCACAGTATCATAGTTTTAAATTTTCTCAAGAATGACAATACTAACTGTTCACTGTGTGATACATAACCAAATTAGACTTGTAAAGCCCAGACTACTATCCAGTATACACAAGTCAAATCGTGAATGCTTAATATCTCTTCTTTCACAATATTCGAGATTCGAAAGAGATTGTGGAAAGGATAAGCATAATAAGCTAACAAAACCAACTTATCTTTATAGAATCTTAGAAATGCTAACATAGCAATAGTGCATCAAGGAAAAAGTAAAAGGTGCCAGAATGAACAGATTTACCTGTCCAGTGTCAAATAAATTGCAAACATAGATGCCAAAGTCGCGTTGTAACCAAATGATGTCCCTGTCAGCTCCATGCATCACCTAATCATGTGATTCAAGGATCACAATACATTCAAATGCATATATATAGAAATGAGGAAGCCGGAGCTCAGGAATGTAGAAGTTCACCACTACCTTTTTCTTGGAGGGATCCTTGAATATTTCCCTCAAATATGGACCAATATGAATACGAAGTTTAAGTGTGTCAACAACAAAATCCTCGGTTCGAGTAGAAATTTGCATCAAACAAGTTAAGCCTTGGAAGGATCGATATTGATTGTGTTCCAAATCTACCTACCATTACATAAGGTGACGAAAGAGTCAAATGATATAACATGAACCAAATATTTGAAGGCAAGCAAACTATTGTGTGGAAAAGCACCCGTAACAAAAAAGAAAAAAAATTTGAATTCAAAAAGGCTAGGGTGGGATCAACAAAGCATGTGATCTGTTATAAGAAAAGGGAAAGGGTTCGCGTAAAAATAAAAAATAAAAAAGTGAAGGGAAAGGGTTCGCGTAAAAAAAACAGTGCAAGTCTAATTCTAGAAATATAGCCAGTTCACACAATTTTCAAGAGAGTCATGCAGCATATCAGTATCATCCTAAAAATAAAAATAAAAAATTGTGCAAGAGACATTGTTTAAAAATTGTGTACAATTAGAAAATGGGTTCTATTTGTAGAACTAAAGGTACGCTGGAATTTTTATGCAAACCAACCCCCTACTAATATCTTCTATCCTTCAATTTTTATTCTTTTCAGTCAATTTTGGAACTATGCTAGAATTCATCAAAGAAGTTCACCATCATTATCACTAGTATTATTTTTTCTTATTTTAATTTTTTTTCCAAATAAAAGAAGAATCGTTGGATCCAACATAAGAAATTTAACATATATTGATACAATGGGACTTAAATAGTCGTCAATATATAGTAACAGACCAATGTAAACACAGATGAGAAAAGGTACACATATATTACATCCAAAAGAAAAAAAATGTAGTAGTGGCTAAAAGGAAGAATCCTTGAATCCTTTCTTAAAACAAGATCTTCAATACAAAGAGTTTGGAGTTCCGTTCAAAGCTGGAGCTGGTTTATATCAAATAGCAATACATGACAGCTCGACATTTCTGTGGACGTGCTTGTAGATACAAATTAGCAAATGACCATAAATTTACATCACATTTGAAATTCAATATGAAACTCTTCATACCACACAAAGTGTTTGGAGTTCCGTTCACAGCTGGAGTTGGTTTATATCAAATAGCAACACATGACAACTCGACATTTTTGTGGATGTGCTTGTAGATACATATTAGCAAATGACCATACATTGACATCACATTAAAAATTCAGTATGAACCTCTCAAAGTATTATATTTACCAACATCGATATCTTCATACCACACAAAAGAACATTTTCACAGGCAAGAACATACTAACTATAACACTTTCCATTATGAAAATTTACCAATGTGTTCATCAGTTCATCTACACATTCAAAATAGTTTATAATATAGCTCTACAGATTATGTGTATAACAGAGCATCAGATTACATCAGTAAAATAGGAAAGGGCAAGAAAACATACTGCAATCTCATCCACATTACGAAGTTTAGCAGCCATTTCTTTTAGATCCTTGACTGTCTCCACCATCTTGAATGGAGTATTTTCTAGTGCAGCTGGTTTCTGAGGCTCCACAGTGTTGTGTACAGCAAATTCTTTGACGGATAGCTTTTCCTGTAAAGATGGTGAATAATTGATAAACAAAAAATACACACCATAACATGATAAAACTAACATACAGAAAATTCTTTATGAATTAATCAACTTCTTCCAAGTTTTTTACAGAGAAATTGAAAATCATTGGAAAGTAAAATTTCAAGATTACAATCAGGAGAAAAATCAGTTCAAGAGCGATTTTGCAAGAAAGAGGGGGAAGTGTGGTGGTCGAAATAATCAGGAAGCAAGTCGAGAGAAGCCGTGATTACTGTAAAGCTCCAATTTCTGACATGACAATGATGACATGCCAATTTAATGCCGGAGAAATCAATCACGTGAACAGTTAGGGCATCCGAGCTGATCACGGGACGGTCAGGGCAGAGAGTCGGCAACAGAGGTGAAATTTTCAAGAATTCAAACTGATAATGGACGATAATGTCAGTACATGATGAATGTACGTGCCTCTTACTATATCATGATCAAAATACAAACTGATAATGGACAATAAAAGATTTGCACTTCATAAGGAAATCCTCCAAAGTGAAGCCCAATGCCAACACTCCAGAACTAAACCAATCTCCATCGACTGCAAATCAGATTTTAGAAACCAGAAAGGCAAAGAAAATAACTCTTATAAGAGACAAGACTAATGTAATAATACTACAAATAACACTTCAGAAAGCCGATTACAGTAAGCAAAGAAATGAAAGAAGAGAATTGGAGGCCTACCAATGGATGTATAAACTTTAAGCCATCTTCACTTTTTTGCAACCAAACATGCTCGAACGGCTGGTTTGCATTATTGACTAGAATATTATGTTCATCCTGCGGCCTCTTTATGGATGGTAAATGAAATGGAATCTTGGACTTTGCTGCGGCAACCTTCTTGTCCTTCTCCACGACTCTCACAGATGTGAGCTCCCGTCTCTCGTTCATCTCATCATCGGCCCCGTGATTAGTCATCGCTGTCTTCTTCTTCTTCCCACGCACCAACTGAAATCCGTCTTCACCCACAGCCCCCTTGTTCGCACTAGCAACTTCTTGCTCCTTACGGATTTGCAAAAACTCTTCCACAGACACGTCAAAGCGCTCAAGAATCTCGTCGTTAACGCCAACGAGCCCGTTATACGCCGCGTTGTCGTCAATGTCTTCTCCCGGGAACACGTTGCCGCTTCCAGACCCCGAAAATTGCTGGGCAGACCCAATCTTCTCAAGCATAGCCTTCGAGGTGGCGGCTATTTCGTCGATTAGGCTGCGGAATTCGTCGAAAAGGTAGTAGTAGTGGAAGTCCTTGTCGGACGGTATGCCTCTTGAGGATCCTGCAAGCCTTGCGATCGACGTGGAGAGTGAACCTGTGGCCAGAGATTGCAAGGCCTCGGAATTCTTCTTGATGATCTTTATATCTGTCTCATTAGGATCGATCTCCATAGTACTCATCTCACTAATTGAAAATTGAAATTAGAAAATGATCTGGATCGGAGGTTTAGGGTTAGGGTTTTAGGCCGCCATGGATTCGGGAGGAAGGGGACTGGAGAACGGTAAAGAAGAAGATTCGAGCATTTTATAAAAGGGGACTACTAATATTATTTTATTTTGGAATAAAATTATCTTTTATTTATCTTATTTTTACATAACCATTTTTTTTTGACAATTTTGATTAGTAGAAAAAAAATTTATGCAATTAATAAACTACCTTATCTATATATCTATATCTATATCTATCTTATATATATTGTAGGAGTAGCACTTCTTGTCACGTGTCACGTAAAAAAATACTCACTGTCACGTGTCATTTTAACATTTAACCACAACCCACCAAAATATTAATTAAGTTTATTCATTACAAAATTATTTAACAAAACATTAAAATCAAATCTCAATTAAATCCATTCCTTCTAGATTAAAATCACATCCATAATAAATTTTAGAAATACAAAAAAAAAAAAAATTAAATCCACTTTATAACAATTAATTTACCATATACTACTAATGTATTATTTCTACTAATATATGAATCAATATAATAAGGGGAACAAATCAAAATATAAATTATTATACGGTAACATATTTTATTAATGTATTATATAATATTATAGGTAAAGTGTATAAATATTTATTGCTTATTATGTACTATATCTAATGACAAAAAATAGTTTATATATAATCCCTTAAAAAATATAATAACAAATAATATTTGTATCAAAATCCCGTGCAAGGCACGGGTAATACACTAGTTTATATACTAAAGCAGCCCATGAACTTACACTTGGCGCAGTTTGGTGAACCCACGTCATTAAATTTACATGTGGCACAATTCGGTGAATCCACGTCATTAATTTTACACGTGTCAATTTTTTGTTTATTCAGGTCCCACCATATTAAAAGATTTTTTAAAAAAATATTTAATTTACATATTATTTTAAATATATTACTAATTTTTTTTGTTGGCCCGCCTTATCAACTTTTCACCAAATCTTTTCATAACAAAATAAATAAATAAACCACTAAATATGACAATTAACTAAATTTTTAAATATTAAGTCTTCTAATTTTTTTTAATCTATGTCTAACTTTTCTCCAAATCTTTTTCCATGACCAAATTAACAGATATAACTTTTCAACAAATTTTTTTTATTAATAATCTACGTCAAAATTTTTTTGTTAATCTACATCTACCTTCATTTACAAAACAATACAAATTTTTATTTACATAAAAGTATTTTAAAAAAAATGAAAGAAAATCTCCGGAAAAAATGTAATAACCGAAAATTTTAAAAATTTAATTTAATTTTGTTATGACATTATATTAACTTAGCCGGAAATTCGTTAATAATTCCAATGAATATGTTAGGTGATGAATTTAATTAATTCGTTTTAATCCGGAAACCAAAGTAGAATCGAAGAAGTAATTAACGGATCCGAACCAATCGAATAAATAAATAAAAAAAACAAAACCAAACCAAACCCTTGATATATTGTAAACCGGACCGGCCAGATTTTTTTCCCTAGTTGGTCAACAAGCTGACTTCCGGGGACATTTTAATAAGTGTGTAGCTGGCCCAATGCTGATACCTTTCCACTCCACGGCCCAGGAGAACAGCCTTTGCTTGGCCCAGGAGCTCAGCCATTGTTCGGTCCAGAGAACGCCGCGGAAGCCAGGCGGCTTCGCG
Organism: Fagopyrum tataricum; assembly: GCA_002319775.1. Classification (NCBI taxonomy): domain Eukaryota; kingdom Viridiplantae; phylum Streptophyta; class Magnoliopsida; order Caryophyllales; family Polygonaceae; genus Fagopyrum; species Fagopyrum tataricum. Next base: position 36,600,436 of record CM008283.1, on the reverse strand, counting down.
TCTTCTTCCTTCTGCCCACGTTCGCCGGTTTTAGTCAACAGACGTTACGCCATTAACTAGCCTTCAATGCCGGCCGTTCAGATGCGTCATTGAAGACAGCAGCCCCTGGAAGAGAACTCGCACAACTCACCAACGCCTTATCCACGTACGCATTTCGCCTCTCTTCTTCCCACCGCTGTTCACGATACACCCTCGACCTACAGTCGTTCCCGGCGATTTACACCGACCGAAACGGTCGTTCAATTCTCCCAGATCATGCTGACTCGTCTGCAACTCAGGCCGACCCTCCCCTTCCTCGTACCGGACCGTCATCTCGTCTCTGCACCTCCCTCTCCTTGCCATTGGTTTTAGAAATCACCTACACCTCCGATCTGCAGAGACGACCCGGCCTAACACCGCTTCTCACATCCCCGGATTCCGCTCGACCCTACTGCTCCGATCCGCTGCTAGTACCAACGTTAGCTGAAGGGTAAGTCCGAGATCCGCACTCCCTATAAAACTGCAGTTAGTGTATGGGTTGAAATGAGAACAGCGTTATGATCCCCAGGTATCGATACGTGGACCTTGGCACCGGGAGGAGAAAGACGCAGTGATTGTGCTACGAGTGAAGTTTGAACTCAACCAGTTATCCAGTCGCTACGCTTTTGACGGAATCCGAACCCGTCGTCCTGCTAACCGCTTATTTCCGGTTAGTTTCGGAACCAATGTCTATCCGCCGTTTGATTTCGGAATAAATTAAAATTATCTCTAATTCCATATAAATTCAATAAAGAAATATTATATGACTAAGGAATTGCTGGGATATGACAGCATTGTGATATTTAGTGGATGAAAGTAATGGATGGTTGAGGTTGTACCTGATTAGAAACCGGATTTTAAGTTAATGGATAGTACTGGAAGTTAAAGATAGAACGGTGGAAAATGAACTAGTACGGAACTAACGTGGAATGACCGGAAAGGTTGGAATGTGAACAAGTTAAGAAAGGTTATGTTAGTGAATCCAATCCGAGAAACATAAGTAATTAACATTTTGAATAACGATAAGTAAAGGGAGAAATTTCGGGATAGCAGATTTCGTAAAACGACTAAGGAGGATACGAGAAATTATTATAGACGAGTTATTCATGATTAGAATAATAACGCTTTCCGGGTAGTTAGTCTAATGGAATGAATATGTTTTGATGAAGAGCACGCGAATGGACGTGTAAGTCCCCGAACCGAAATGTTAAAAGAATTCAGGGTATTGAGGTTAGACGTCATACCTTGATAGTGAAAGTGATAAGTTGATTGAAATTAAGTTGGAAATTATTCTAAAAATGGATAATTTAATGATCAGGATAATCGGATCTTTTGCTGGCAAGATCGCGAGACTTAGAGACCAGTATTGTTGAGGTGAGTTCGTAGGACTCACTTAGTTACCGTTTTATACTGAGTGTGCAATTGAGTGGTGTGTGCTATATTATGAGAAATAAAATGAACGGATTAGATCACGGTATTTTGGTTATTAAGTAAGGCACAAGTGTATGATAACGTGCCGTAACCGTCGGTCCGGGCCGATGGTGCCGGAGGATTGCCCCGCGACCAGTCCATTAGGTATACGGGAAGAGGTACATACACCAGCCCTACTGGTTTACGGGGATGGGGGCAGGAGTCGGGAGACTCTTGTGTTACAAGATAAGATGGAAATTAGACTGGATCAAGTCACGTAATGAAAAGATAATAAATCGGGATTTGTGTGTACATGATGAGTGATTTACTGCATATTCCTTGTGTGTGTTTGTGCTATAGTGACACTTTAGTATTAGAATTGTAGCTAAACAGTTTATACCGTGTTGTTAGATGATGCAGGTTAGATCTCTACCGAGAGATCGAGAGTGAAGTGGCCAGCCAGGATTTCCGTACTAGGATCGGGTGTTTGGGGTATTTATTTCAGTTATTTAATTCCTTAGTTGACTTGCACTGTTAGACTCACTCGTCCTAGAGATTGGCTGTGTTATGTTGGTCACGTCTTATTACTTGAGTACTTCATTAAAGATTTACCGTTTTAATATTTGTGCCTTCTTGCAAGGTCCCTTGTGAAATTGTTGTCAAACTAAGGTCGGGACCCACTGTGAGGTCCTAGCCAGTAACGCTTCGGATTCTCAGAATTCGGGGTGTTACAACATGGTATCAGAGGGGTAAGGTTATAGCATATGCGTCTCGCCAATTGAAGACGTACGAGGAGAACTACCCCACGCATGACTTGGAGTTAGCAGCAGTAGTGCACGCCCTTAAGATCTGGCGTCACTACTTGTATGGGACGACTTGTCAGATCTTCACAGACCATAAGAGTCTGAAGTACATATTCACTCAGCGGGAGTTGAATAACCGACAGAGGAGATGGCTAGAGCTGATTAAGGACTTCGATCTAGAAGTTTTGTACCACCCAGGAAAGGCGAATGTAGTCGCCGACGCTTTGAGCAGGAAGACGTCTCAGGAGAAGGCTATAGCTCGGTTGACGGCTCAACCCGAGCTACAGAGAGATCTTGCCCGACGAGAGGTAGAGATTCAGTTTCCGGATGTTGATCGGCACTTAAGTGCGTTGGAGCTTGTGCCGGATCTGTTGGATGAGATCCGACACAAGCAGGATACCTGCCCTACCATATCCAGGATTAGGGAGAGGATGGCTCGGGATGAGGCACCACGGTTTCTGGTAGGAGGAGATGGAGTGATGAGACGCCAAGGACGTGTATGTGTCCCCTTTGATGAGGAGTTGAGGCAGCAGATATTACAAGAGGTTCACTCCACACCTTACTCGGTGCATCCAGGTGCCAGTAAGATGTATAGAGATATCAGACGTTCATACTGGTGGAGCGGTCTGAAACCAGAGGTTAGTAAGTTTGTCCATCAAATCTTTTCTTTTACGTTAAATGACAATAAGATCTAAACTTTCCCAGTACATTATAATTCTCATCCTATATATTTCTTATTTCCTTCCTTTTAAATTATTTTTTTTAAAAAAAAAATTTAGCCATCAAATCTTTTTTAATTTTAAATTACACAAAATTTTGAATGATTTCACGTTACTTTTTTAACGCTTCTATCCCACATCGACTAAATGTAAGGTTGATAGTTTGAGAACATGTATAAATAGAGGGGTTTGAAGATCAAACAAATCATCTATTTCTTGGTCTTTTGGCTAAGTTGAAGTATAATTTTTATAATAACGGATTAGTAACCTTGATGTGGAAAAATGCCAAGTTTAAGTATAAATTTTATTAATAACATATTAATATTCGTTAAATGGGTCGTTGATTTTTTTGTGAGTCTCTTCATTCATAAAATTCTTTGCCTTTTTTGCTAAGTTCAAGTATAATTTTTATTCATAACGGATTAATATCCGTTATATGGGTCGTTAACCTACTGTTTTGTGGGTCGTTAAATATTTTCAGATTTTTCTATCCCACATCGACTATATGCAAGGTTGATAGTTTGAGAACATCTATAAATAGAGGGATGAGATTTGAAGATTAAACATTTTATTTATAACGGATTGTGGGTCGTTAAATATTTTCAAATTTTGTTATCCTACATCGACTATATATTAAATATTTTCAGCTTGGCTAAGGTCAAATATAATTTTTATTCATATTGGATATTCCAAAAATGACAGTTTGAGAACTTTTATAAATAAAGGTTTTGAAGATTAAACAAATCATACATTTTTTGGTGTTTTGATAATTATAACATTTCTCAAAAAAAAAAAGTATAACATTTTTAATAACGTTTTATTTATTAAAAATCTTGTCATAAATTTTATTTTAAAAAATCATATTCTTTGTACAATCATATTTTTAAGATTTATATTCAATACCTAATACATAAACATTATAATAAAAATTGTTTGAACAAAACCCGCACAAGGTGCGGACAATGAACTAGTATATATATATTAAAGCGGACGCACTTTTTGCCACATGTCGCCGCCATGATTTTTCTCAGTCAAAATCTTTTTTTTAATCAAGTAATATCTCTTCAACAATATGAATTAAAAAATTAAAAATCAATTTTTCATAACGTAGTTTAACTAATTATTTATAAATCCGATTTTTAAAAAATAAAATTGCTAACACAATTAATTATAATATGGAAATGGCTAAGAAAAGAATTTATTTTGTTTTGAGATTTTTTGTGATTTGAATCGAGCAATCAAATTTTACTGTTTATGTGATGTTGTTAAGATTTGGTTATTTTTATAAATTTAAAAAAAATAAAAATCAACATTTAATAACGTAGTTTAACTAATTATTTGTAAATCGGATTTTTATTTTTAGATATAGATTTAATCTTAATATTTTCCAAACAACATATAATTAGATTTGAATTAGTAAATAATTAATAAAATTTTACTTTAAAATAAATTTAGATAACCATAACAATATCACTTAAATCTTAAAAAACTTAATTATCTACAAATCAAAACTAACAAACCATTTAGCATATAAAACTATTGTTTAAATAAACATGTTTACTTTACATTAGTTTCAGTTTATATTTATTAACCAAATTATATTAAAATTTAACAATCATATTATTGTAGTTTATATGTAATATATTAAAAACACCCGTACAAGGTACGGGTAATACACTAGTGTTTTTTTAAAGGCATTAAGTATGCACCTTTTATTCACGAACAAATATTAATAAATTAAATACGCACTTTCTATTTTTTATTTGTGAAGGAATATTTCCTCTAAATATTAATACCCACTTTTAATATTCAATCTTGATCGTGTATCTACATTCGGTTACAAATATTAGTTATCCGATTTTAATATTTAACGTTACATATCCAACTTCGTAATTACCCGATTTTAATACCCAGCGTTATATATTCAACTTCACTTCGGATACCCAAATTCGTAGTTACCCGATTTTAATGTTCAACGTTACATATCCAACTTCACTTCGGTTACCCAACTTCGTAGTTACCCGATTTTAATACCCAATGTTACATATCCAACTTCACTTCGGTTACCCAACTTCGTAGTTACCCGATTTTAATACCCAATGTTACATATCCAACTTCACTTCGGTTACCCAACTTCGTAGTTACCCGAGTTTAATACCCAACGTTACATATCCAACTTCACTTCGGTTACCCAACTTCGTAAATACTTGATTTTAATACCTAACGTTACATATCCAACTTCACTTCAGTTACCCAACTTCGTAATTACTCGATTTTAATATCCAACGTTACATATTCAACTTCACTTCGGTTACCCAACTTCGTAGTTACCCGATTTTAATATCTAACGTTACATATCCAACTTCACTTCGGTTATACAACTTCGTAATTACCCGATTTTAATACCCAACGTTACATATTCAACTTCACTATGGTTACCCAACTTCGTAGTTACCCGATTTTAATACCCAACGTTGCATATCCAACTTCACTTTGGTTACCCAACTTCGTTGTTATCCGATTTTAATACCCAACATTACATAATTAGTCAAATAACTTTGAGAAACTAAACTAGATGTGAGCAGCGTGAGAAATAAAACTCGATGCGAGGATAAACTAAACTAGATGTGAGCAGCATGAGAAATAAAACTCGATGCGAGGATAAGGTATATAATTAGCCAAATAACTTTGAGATATAGTCGCATGATCGAGTTGAGTAACATGACGTGATTGAGCATATGATAGTTGATGTTGGTTGGACATTAAAGAAATCAACTTTTTTATTTGAATGCTCTAATTCTTCATTCACTCATTCCTTAGGAAAAAAATAAAGAATGTTTGATTCTCATTAAGCTACTGTACTTATTCAAATTTCAGCTAGGGCCACATGTTCATGTCTACTTAACTAGTAAAACAGCCACAAGATAAAAGTATCATAGCACATATAATATTAGTACAAAAATAAAACTACAACTACAAAAGCAAATATAATGAACTATAGAGAACAAACTAGAATTTGATCAAATAACTTGACCTAACATATATTTTTTAAGGCCAGGTAAATGAACTACAGGGTTTTGTGCTCGGGAGAAAGAAAAGTATCTGATGAATCCGATGGTACGACCTAAAAAAAACCTGTCAACTGAGGCTTCATCTCATGTATATACCGAAAAAGGTGAAGATTATGTTGTCTAACTAACAAGTTTTCAGCCGAGTTTGAGGTATTCAGACATAATCATAGTAGTCATCATAAACATCTCAGCATAAAGGACCAGGCACGGCCACACGGGCCACTTGGCAATAAGCTTAAGCATCATCGGCATCGCCTTTTATCTTCTTCTGCATTATTTTCATCATCGTCATCAACATCCTCAGCTTCTTCCTCGTCATCTTCATCATCGGTCATACCATTTTATCACTTTTGTGATAATTTCCTTCACTTCTGCCTATATGTGAACTAAATCCAAGGCAAAATGGGTACCTAGGAATTGAAAAAATAGAGTGATTAATCACCTTTACAAAGCAAGCAATAATCGATATTTGAGCACAAGTTGACAGAAGCGACTTTGTAAATTTGCTCTCTTATCTCAAGAGTGAAGCCAGTGATTTCCATGTAACCACCTCTTTTTCCACATTCTCCATAAAAATTCTAAATCATATCTAAGACAACAGGAAAAAAAATTCAACATACCCTTTGAAACAGACTGATCGATAAGATACTATACATATATCCTTCTCTCCATATCCAATAGAACATGAAACCTTCTTGAATGAATGAAAACTCTTTTCAGGAACATACATATTCTCTTGGTATACCTGTTTGGACATGGTACACATTATAGCAGCTGAATAGATCATACAAATTAAGTTAAAATATGGAAAGAAAAATCCTATAATTAGTTCTTCACCAACCTCATATACCAAAAGAACTAGCCCCTCGGTTTTGCAAAACTCAACAATTTGTTTCTGGTTTCCTCGTTCAAAACATGTCCAGCTGAATAAATAATGAGCTCTTTTTCAACCAATAAACAGGAACAAATGTTTGTTTCTATCTGAGATTACTAAGAAAGAGAAAGTATTGCTTGCTTGTCCAAATTTAGTGCTTCATGAACTTAGATATCATATGAATCAACATCAAATTTTGTTATAAAGCTTCCAAAATTTGTTATTTCAAACAGAAGGCATAATTAGGCCAAAATCCTGCAATAAAGCTGCCATCTTTGTTTGTCAAGTTGGTGTTCTCATCCGCAAGTATGTGTTAGGTTGGACTACCTTTAGGAGGTAGCCCAACCTAACCGCTTTTCATTTTCAAAAAAAAAAAGAAAAAAGTTGGTGTTGAGGGTTTAGGGTTGGTGTCCCAGAATAAATAAATAAAATTAAAGAGTAAACGACTTAACTACCCTTGTAAATAAGTGTGCAACTAGCTAAACTCTGTTGGGTACTCCGACGTATAATATTGCATTAGGTAATGTGGGTTTGATAAGGACGTTTCCTGTTCGCTAATTTATGACCCGGCAAACCTTACCAATAATGATAAAGATTCACAAGTTCATAAAACACGATATGCTTTAAATTTATAACTCGTAATAATCACTCAAATAGTAGCGAACCCACAATGTATGGATCGTATAAAGTAGAGAAAGTATTCAAAGGTCGAACACAAGGACTAGGCGGATTAACTTGCAACTATGATCAAGAATAGTGTAAATCTAAACTAAGAAATAGAAGAGAAAAAGATAAGGGAAAGAAGATCAATATTTTTGAAAGAGTTTTTGGTTGTTCGTAATTGAATATCAAATTCAATTAAAAAACAATTTTATAAAACAAACAAACAAACAAGAGATAATCAATTAATGGAAGAATAGATTCCAAGGATTCAAGATCATTATTTATGACATATGGACTCAGGATAACTCATAAAGATCTATGGTAGAAAAGCAATATGGATAAACGTTTCTCCATTGATGATCTATTACTCTGTAAGTCTCAAGATCATCTAGTTTCAATCCTAACTACCTATTACCGGGTAAGTCTCAAGGTATCTAGGAAGGAAATTATGCACAGACCGGATTCTCTATCTAAGGACTAAGTAACCCTTACCGGGTAAGTCTCGAGAATTACCTAACTCACGTAGTAATCAGACACATTCAATCTAATAAATGTTTTCACCTCTATTACCCATGATCAATCTACTTTTGTATCTAAGAAGGAATATCACCGGGGAAGTCTCAATTCCAACTCAGGTTGCTAGCTTAGAAGGTTCTAAACTAGATTCATTCCCAATCAACCATTAGGGTTTCAAGCTAATCAATATATACTACTAAAGTAGAGAACATTTAAAGCTGACGTGGCGCGTTGTGAGAGCAGTATTTTGAAATGGAGCTCCCATAATTAACGGCACAATATCTTTTTTTTGAAATCCGTAATTTTTTAAAAATCAATTCTTAATTCTTAAAATTATATATATTAATAGCCGATTCTTTCATACGAATTTAACGATTCAATATAGATCTTATTAGTAGATTTTCAAATTAAGTTCGTATTTTTTTTTGAAAAAAACTAATTCTTAAATATATATAATTAGCCGATTCTTTCGTAAGCTTATTCAATAAGTTTCATAATAATTATCCATTTACTTTTTATAAAATCCGTAACTAATTTTTTTTTAAAAACCAATTCTTAATTATATATATTATTAGCCGAATTAACTGATTAGCCTATTCTTTCATACGAATTTAACGATTTAACGATTTAATGTAGATCTTATAAGTAGATTTTCTAATTAATTTTGTATTTTTTTAGAAAACCAATTCTTAAATATATATATTATTAGACGTTTTAACCAATTCTTAATTAGTTGATTTTAGTTTACTTTTGATTTTTTTAAACATAAATAAATTTTAGTTTTAAATAATTTAAATCCGTACCTATTTTTTTAAAAAAACCAATGCTTATTCTCTATTTACTTTTAATTTAAATCCGTACCTATATATATATATATATATATATATATATATATATATATATATATATATTATTAGCCGATTTTTTCACAGGCTTTCATACGAATTTAACGATTCAATGTAGATCTTATTAGTAGATTTTCTAATTAATTTTGTATTTTTTTAAAAACCAATTCTTAAATATATATTATTGGACGTTTTAACCAATTCTTAATTAGTTGATTTTAGTTTACTTTTGATTTTTTTAAACATAAATAATTTTTAGTTTTAAATAATTTACGTTGTAAATAATTTAAATTTATAGTAATTATAAATTCTTATTGAAAATCAATTTAGTATATATTTGATTCTATAGATTTGAAATTATTCTCTATTTACTTTTAAGTTTCGAAATTGACAATAAGTTTGACCGATTTTTTTATATAAATATTAGATCATATTGATTTTGAAAATCAAAATAACTCGCAAGCTTATTGAGTAAGTTCCATAATAATTATCCATTTACTTTAAAAAAAAATATGTTTGTGATTTTATTCTAACTGATTCATTCATTAAGCTTATTCAGTAAGTTTCATAAGATTTCTTTCTCATTGCTATATATACTTAATTTAGAGGGTTTTAGTCAAATAAGATTACTGACTTTTTTCCTATTGTGATTTTCAGGCATTCGACCGACTCCACCTTCGATCTCATCGTCACTCCTACCTCTTCCGTTGTAACGTCCGGGAATTTTTAGAAATAAATATATCATTTATTTCTCGTTCCGTAAATTATTTTTACGGAAATGCTCGAAAAAACATTCCCGACCCGTAACCGGTATAGATAATTTTTACGAGAATGTCGGAAAATATTCCGACCCGTAACATCCGTTACGGAATTATTTTAACGAGTTTTGAACCCATTCGTTTATCTCTTCCTTCCCCCCCTCCTTTTCCACCTCAGCCTGGGCCCCACGCCATGCTGGAGCCACGTCACTCGGGCCCCACCGCCACGATGGCACTTTGCCTCTTCCTTCTCTTCTTTTCCTTTTTTTCCCGCTTCCTTCTCTTTCTCCTTATTTGTTTTCTTTTCGGAGCAGCCCTACTGCTGCCGCCTACGCCCGCCCGCCTACCTCCCTTGCTAGGCCTGTAGTGCTTTCCCGACCCCTCGGTCTTGTTCCCTCCCCCTAGCCAGCTATTCCCTCAGCCTCCTCCCACTCTTCTCTCTCGCTTCACCTCTCCTAGCCCCTGCAGACTCCACGCCCACCTCCCTTCACTCTTCTCTCCTTTCCAGCCCGGCCACCAGTCTCCCCTTCTCCCTCCTCTGTTGGATCGAGCTCGCCGGAAGCAGCCCCTGCTGCACCCTAGCCGACTGTCCAAGCCTCCCTAGGCACAACCTCACCTCGCCTCGAGCTCACCGGAGCAATCACTCTCCCACCCCCACTCTCTGTTCTCTCTTCTCTGCACTACCGGCGACCCTCCCTCACCGGAACCGCCAACGCTACGCCCTTGCTCAGCCTCGTGCCGATGCTGCTTGCCTACGCTGCTGCCTTCCACCGCCCTGTCACCGCCTCTCCTCCACTGCCCAGCCTCACGCCGGAGAAGCTTGCGCCTGCCGCCCTTGACGCCGCCGGAAGCAGCTCTCTCACCTCCCCTATTCTCCTCATGCACATCCCTGTCGACCGGAGACCGACGCCACCAAGAGCCACTGCCGCCGAGAGAAGGGTCGCCTCGCCGCCCTAGTACCGACAAGAAGCACCAGCGCCGCCCCTGCAGCCCTCGTCGTCGCCGGAGCGTGCACAGGAGCCGGCCGGGACTCTCCCAGAAATTACAGTCGGCCCCCTCTCTTTTGGTATAATTACAATTCAGCCCCCTAAGCTTTTGGTTAACTGTAGAATGTACCCAATATTCTGTTTATTACAGTTTTGACCCATAATTCTGGATTGTTGCATTTATACCCTCTGATTGGGTTTTTGTCGGAAATTGCCCCAAGGTATTAATTACAGAATATACCCATATGCTTTAGGAAATGTATATTTGCCCCGGAAAATACGTTAGCGAGTTTTAACCTCGGAAATTATAAATGAGTTTTATATTAGGTTTCGATATAATATATTTGATGATCAATTTAGCGTATGGGCTAAATTGTATAGTTTGATGCTAGTTTCCGAAGCCCGATAAAAGCCATGAATCCATATCGATCTAGTTATGTTTAGTAGTATCATGATAGGTTGGAACTAGCATAACTTAGGAGAAATGCCAAGTAGCGGCTTTTGAGACCTTAGGAGAATGTGATGAACGTATTTAGACCTCGTTAGCTTTTACGTCGTTATTAACGGTAATTATGGTAGACTCTAGGATGCAGTCCTAGAATGTGAGTCAAATGATCATGCGTAGATCATTTGTGTAGAAGTCCTAGACTTCTCAAGTTGAGCGGGTTTTTATGGATACCTTGTTGTGAACAGGTTGAGTACTTCTTCCCAAGGGAAGTGTGAGCGTTGTGTGAGTTAGCGTTTGGGACGAGGTAAGTCTCCGGACTTACTTAGCTCGTATTGTTTGTATTAGCATTGATGTGTGTTTAGTGGTGTGTGTTATTTTATGTTATAACAATGAAACCGGTAATTAGGACCACTGACTTTATATATATATATGTGTTGGCCCAAGTGTATGATAACGGACGGTGACATCATCTGCCTAGCCCTGGCGGGGTCTAGGAGGTTCTCGGCGACGAGTCCGGCGGGTATATGGGTGGATGCATCTGCACCATTCCTTGCCGGTAAGGGACCGAGGCGAGACCACCGGGGTCTCGTGTCACAACAAAAGTTGAACTAGAATGGAATACGACTTAATAATGAAAGATAATAAACCGGGCTTGTGTGATTTATGTTTTGTGTGTGGATGTGTTTGTGCCTTCACCGCTTTTCTAATACCTAGAATATGAGCTAACGGTTTAAAACCGTATGTAGTTGACTTGAAGGTTAGGGATGCCGCCGAGTGAGGTGGAGGAGTGGAGAGCCGGGGTCTCCGTACATTATAGGACGGAGATGTATTTGAGTCATGTTTCATTTTCTTGTTTATGGATATTGTCGTATGTTGAGAATTCGTATCTAATTATGTTGTTTTGAGGACTCGGCTGAGTTTCCAAGTTGTAATTTCGTACTTTCGGTTCCGCATACTTTAAAAACATAATTAAGTTTTCGCCTTTATTTGTGTCATGTTGGAAGGTCCGGTGAAATTGTTGTCAGGCTAAGGGTCGGGACCCATTGTGAGGTCTCGCCCGTAGCGCCCCGAGTCCCGCGGATTTGGGGTGTTACATCCGTATTAAAGGTCCCTTCTCTCTTATGATTTTTGTTCGGAAAAATAATACTTGAATCGTTACTTTACATATTCGTTTCCTATTTTTCATTGTTTCCAGTCATTGCCAGGTATGTGTTTTCTGCCAGGTATGTGTTTCGCTTTCTGATCTCTGCGTTTTTTCAGTCAAGATCTTCTGTATCCCTTTTCATGTGTATCCTTGTATCCCTTTTGCGTGATTGGTGGAATTTATATAGTTTATTATTTTTCTCGTAAAGCAGTAAAACTTTAATCCTTAATTATTTAGTTTCAACCAATCACAACACAAGGATACATGTATCACTTGTATAAGATGATACAAGAGATCTCAATTGGCTTTTTTTTCACTTGAAATCCACGTGTTGCTGAGGACTAACTGGCCGAACACCATTTAGAGTATTCAATTAGTTAGCCTTAAACATTTATATAGTTAATGCTTATTTTTCAGCAAAATTAAAGTTCATACTAACTTAGATTATTGTATTTACTTTATAAATGTATCTTTTGTTTTCATATGATGCCACAACAATGGCATTTGAAGGTAACCTCTTTTCTTATAGTAGTGCGACTTTAATTTTGACCCTACAAATGACCTCCGGGCTTCAAGGTAAAACACCGAAACCCAACACTAATCCCCATCTCAACCCAAGATATCAAAAACAATTGCAACGACATTGTGTCTAATGAAGATTGACTATGCAATTTCCTATATATTGGATCATAAAAAGAATTTAGGAAAGAAACCGAAGCGCGGAATCTTTCGGTGAGCATTTTCATTTTTTTACGTAACTTGAACAAAAAAACAAAGAAAAGAGAAACTGGGTTGATAACATGCATCGTGGGAGGCCGTAACATAGATTGCTCCAAAGGTGGTCGACTTTCCTTCCCTAAAATTTAAAAATCAAATGAGTTAAACTCTTCTATCTGATATTAATATTAGTTGATTGTTAGGTTGCAGTTGATTTTATTGTTAGGTTAGAGGAATGCATAAGAACGAAATGGCCTAAAACCGATTAATTTATTCTTTTATAATTTTAAATAATTAGAATATTTCTTGAACCATTTCATAGATCCTCCCTTCTTAGAGATGTGGATGTTCTCGGGAACGGAAGGAGCGTTGACGATGTTGTAACACCCCAAATTCGCAGGACTCGGAGTGCTACTGGGAGAGACCTCACAATGGGTCCCGACCCTTCTTAGAGATGTGGATGTTCTCATGAAGGCTACCCTCTCGGGGTACTCTACCTTAAACTCCGTTAGCTCATTCTTCATTTCACGCTTCCTTTTTCCTTCAGCGAGATAAATATACCCTTCTCGGCGTTGTTGAGTCACATGACTCGCCTTCATAGGCTTAACCACGCTTCAGGATGTCTTATAAGCGCGTTTCCCCAAAATCTCTAACATTAGTTAGCATCACGCCTTGCTCTCATCTTCTTAGGATCATCATTTATACACACTTCCTCCTTTTTGGTGTTTCTTCGCCTTATCGTCATAAAGGAAACCGGTCAACTCCGCGTGAATCCCCACCTTGCCATTCTTCTCATAACTCTCGTAATGTTGACTCTTCACTTGATGGTACCTCGTAAGCTTAACTTACGGTATCTTACATCTTTCACCCTTGGTTCGACCACGTTTCTCATCTTGACTCCAAAGCTTAGGAGCGTCTAGGGAGAGTTTCACTTCTCGTGATGGAACACCGCCTTTAACCTTGTTTAGAAAGCACCCATCTCCTCCTTGCTATCTCAATTGTTTTCGTCGTCATTCGATTATGGCTCCATTAGAACCGCTTCCATCTTGATTGCTCTTAAGTTGTCTCGAGTTCTCTTTTACTTAGTTGCCCTTTTGCTTACGTCGTCTCTAAGGTGATGATATCGTATTATCCTCTTTCTATTAGGTCCGTATCTCTAGCCTCGGGAACAATGCTCTCTGCGACATCCTCTACGGGAACCTCAACTGCTGGTGGATCCATACTGGCGGGTCCGCAATGGGGACACGTCCCCAACCTCTTGCGCCTGGAGGTCTTCGTACTCGTCCCCGTCTCGGGACGGTAGGGGAAAAAGAGAGGGTCTACCCTTAGCGGGTCCTACGTAAGCGGTAGCTCTCGTACATGCCAACTAATAGCGTCTGATGTTTACTTAAGTATAAATATGTAGGTACTATTTATGATCTCGGTAGGTTAAAACTTTTAAAACGTAAGGTAAGCAATCACACAATACATCCAAGGCATACAAGCCCAAACATCCTAAGGCCAAATACATAGCTAGGTACATACAAATCCACAATCATCCTAAGGTCATATATATATATATATATATATATATATATATATAACTATGTACTAATATTTACATACTCTACTCCAAAGATCTATGTCGCCGAGGTTTGCGGAAGGAGTGGTGGTCCCGTACATTCTAACCCGAACCCGACTCATGCATATGATTTTGAAAACGAAAAGTCAGAACCCGTGGGGTTCTGTTTTATACCTCATTCGGCCTTTAAAAATATTGCGAGTGCCATTGTTGTCAACCTAGGGCTCTAATACCACTTTTGTAACACCCCAAATCCGCGGGACTCGGAGTGCTACTGGGCGAGACCTCACAATGGGTCCTGACCCTTAGCCGTGTAACACCCCAAATCCGCGGGACTCGGAGTGCTACTGGGCGAGACCTCACAATGGGTCCCGACCCTTAGCCTGACAACAATTTCACCGGACCTTCCAACATGGCACAAATAAAGACGAAAACTCAAGTACGTTTTTAAAGTATGCGGAAACCGAAATTAAGAAACTACAACTTGGAAACTCAGCCGAGTCCTCAAAACAATATAATCAGATACGAATTCTAAGTAAACGACAACATCCTTAAACAAGAACATGAAACATGACTAAAAAACATCCCCGTCCTATAATGTACGGAGACCACGACTGTCCACTCCTCCGCCTCACTCGGCGGCATCCCTAACCTGCAAGTCATCTACACAATCGGTTGAAACCGTTAGCTAATATTCTAGGCATTAGAAAAGCGGTGAAGGCACAAACACATATATAACGCACATCATAAAACACGCAAGTCCCGTTTATTATCTTTTTCATTTCTTAGTCATATCCCATTCTAATTCAACTTCGGTTGTGACACGAGACCCCAATGGTCTCGCCTCGGTCCCTACTTACCGGCAAAGAATGGTACGGATGCATCCGCCCATCTAACCCACCGGGCTAGTCGCCGAGAATCCCCTAGACCTCACTATGGGCTAGGCAGTATTGTCACCGCCCGTTATCATACACTTGGGCCAAAAATATATATAATGTCGGTGGTCCTAATTACCGGTTTAATGTTATACAAAAACATAAACACACACCACCAAACACACATCAATGCTAATACATAAAATACGAGCTAAGTAAGTCCGGAGACTTACCTGAGTAGTACGTCTACCAGCCATCACCAATTAAAGTCCGCTCGTACGAACACTATACACTACCTGATCAAGAAAGATCGACTTAGAATCAACATTCTAAGTCCCACATACATTTTATAAGGCTTCTATACCATTGGAAGACTCTCTGAATCGAAAGAACGAGAAAACCCAACTTTAGCGGAAATTACCAAAACGCCCCTCACTTTCCGGAAAATCCGAAAAGTGCCCAACTTGGTTTCAAGTCTTCTCTATAACCCGTCAACACTTTAAAAACCTCAAAACTCCATAACAAGTTCGAGGGTTTGCTCAAACTTACATTCTAAGTTCCAACTCGCTTTCCAAAACTATACCGAGTACTCTATTTTGGCCTATCGGAAGTACCTCGTACTAACCTCCAAAATTTCCAAAGGAAAATATACACACTCTCGGTTATCTCTAGGCTAGAACAATCCAAATCCATAAACAACGTTCCACAAGTTCTACACAAAATCTCAAAGATGCCTTCCACACACCCTTAACCTCCAAAACTAGTTTTCGAGTCAACTTTGGAAGCTTATAACTCTAGATCCGACCATTGGATCTTTCCCAAATTTTACTACACTAAGCTACATACTACCATCAACAACATATCAAAAATTCAACCGTGAAAGATAGTTCATTCATACCTACATCTTACTCCAAAGTTGGGCATGATGCCTCTCAACCTTAACATCTATCCTTAGCCATTTCCGATTATGCCCAAAATATATAATTTATTCCCTTTTTATAAACTCCAAGAACTCCTACCAAACCAAGGTCCCTTCAATTAATAAACCAATTACACAATTTAGCTTCCAAATGCTAATTAAGATAATAATTCACAATCCTAAAAAAATATGGGTCATTTCCTAAAAATATAAACTTGGGCTACTTTAAGTAATTATCCAATTCTGGGCATTTTTGCAACATTAGAAAGTTTGGGTCATAAACCGTAAATTGAAATATGGGACATTTCTTGAAATTACCTAAAGCACTGAGTCGACTCGTCTGACTCGCGAGTTGACTCGTTCGTTTTGACCAAGCTCGACGGGTCGACTCACCGAGTTCCAGATCTGAACTCGGCAAGTTCCATCTCCGGCTGTTTGTTTCTTGGTTCCGGGTGCGGCGAAGGCTTCCGGCGTCGACGGTGGTGGTTGCGCTGTCTGTGCCGGCTTTCGGTTCGCGAGGGCGATGAGGGTGGCAAGACGAGGCTGGGGTACCGCCAAGGATCTTCTCTGCCAGTCCCGGTAGCGTGGGTGGTGGTTTCGAGCAACGCCCTCCCTCGGCTCAGCGTAGAAGAAGACAGGCGGGGTCGGCTTCCTCACAGATCCGGCCTGGTGGCTTTATGGCTTCGGCGTCGGTCTTCTTCTCCGGTGGTTGTAGCGACCAAGCAAGACGGCGGCGGTTAGGGTTTCAGCAAAGAGAGTGACGAATCGGCACAATTTTGGTTCAAATGGTTCGAGGCTAGGCTCGGGAGGGCTCGGCGCGACGGACCAAGGTGTTCCAGGTGATGGCCGGTGGTGCAGGTGGCCGGAAGGCTGGCGGCCGGTGGGACAAATGTTGGGCTTAGGGTTTGGAGGTAGGAGAAGATGAATAGTGGTGTTTTGGGAAAAGTGGTACGAGTTTTCGATTGAGTTTTATTTACCAACTTTCTCAAATATTACGAGTGACCAAAAATCAGATATATTTTTGAGTCAATCTAAATCCCGATTTAATTTATATTTTACTTTATTTATTTTTATTTTCCTCAAACAAATTAATCTCGGTAAATCCTAAATTTAACTTAATCCTAAATTTTTGAGTCAATCTAAATCCCGATTTAATTTATATTTTACTTTATTTATTTTTATTTTCCTCAAACAAATTAATCTCGGTAAATCCTAAATTTAACTTAATCCACAATATATAACTAGAATTTTCAAATTTGTATCGAAAGTCCGGTAAATATATACTAACTAATCTCCAAATTAGTTGATTTATCGCTAAATCAACTGGAAACCTATAACTCGGAAATTAAACAATTACTAAAATCTAAATCGGATAATCCAAAAAAATCCGGATATTACATCAGTCCCCACTTAGAAAAGGTTTCGGCCCGAAACTTAAAGTACCAAGATAACCATCCAAAAACCTATTCACTCGAGACATAATTACAACTATGTTGTAGATGTCCCTTCCGTTCAATTATTCCCAAGTCACTAATCTAGTCTATCATCCAAGACACACAAGTAGTCCATTTATAACACTCAAGGATATACACAAGAAACATTAAGATAGAACAACACATACATGCAGGTCCGACGACTAACCTGTCAGTCCTGAGGCAGGAACTAACTCTGCATATTGCTCAAGATAGGTACTTCCAATACTATACTCCTACAAATATCTCGTATTGCCCCGTATATAACCATCCAATCTATTCAGAAGATGACGTTCTCTCGCATCAGGTGCAAGTCTACCCGCCAATCTAGTCTCCTAAGACGAACTGGAAATTATAACTCTTTAAATAGCACTCGGATAGGCTCCTCTTTAATCAAAATGGTACTTGTAGTCGTAGGGAAAATCGGTTAAACAACACTCCTCAAATCAAAAACTCGTATTTGTGATTCCCTGGTATTTGTTGCACTGCCCCACGGCTTCTACCACGGTGATGTCCTTGAGTAGAACTTTATGGGAGTCTGTGTCCCGGAACTCTGTAATGTTGAGGATCTCCAACGGTCTGATGTTGTGACGGTCTCTCAAATAACTTATATATATTCCCGCCTAGATCACTAATTTGTAACATAGGGATCTCTTTAGACCGTAAGCGTCTCGTACACCTCTTTTGGGTATCTATGAGGTACTTATGAATGTGTAATCCAACTCAATAGTCAAGTTCTCATAGCTAGTACCATGCCTCGGATCCGGTATATACCCTCTTGATAACTTTCTCAAAATCAGAATAATGGTGTCGCATCCTAGGCTCTCCACTTCTCCACCCATTTCCTCTAACTGCTTATTGAGCTCTGCCATCTCAATAGGCATCATATGATATGGAGCCTTCGAGATCAGCCCCGTACCAGGCTCCAGCTCAATACCGAAATCTACGCTCCTCTGTGGCGGTAAGACGGGAAAGTCATCCCTATTCACTCCTCATCTTTCTATCTCCTGTTCGTTCCGTCCGAGTTGTATTTTTCAATTATAAACGTCCAAACCGACAAGTCGTTTCGCTTTAGGTGATGGGATCTCACCTTAGAGTATATACAAGTGTTATCCATTCTATTAGTTTATGTCACATCACTAACCTACTATGGTTTCCTTGACAATGTCTTACTGTTATAACTCATCCCTTTTGTGAGAACACACCATTAGCCCAAGTTAGACAAAACCTTATGCACACTTTTGATTTCCTCCATTAACGCGGAACAATAGATTAAAGGTAAAACATCTTCTTCAACTTCTCAAGTTCTTCTCACATGATCCTTCTCAAATGACGGATATGTTTATCCTCTTCCTTCATAATCCACCTTGTCTTTGTCTAAAAAAAATATGAGACTGATCTACAAAGTCGGTACCCAACACTCCACATAATCATTGACTTAACTTTATTGTACAAGAGATTTAAACTTCTCAGAATCCACTTACATCGTCCCTCCGACAATTCCGTGCTCCTCCGGTACTTCATGATGACTTGTCCGCACATTCATTCAAATACTATAACATAAGATCTTGCCTTCTCGCGGTTCCATTGTATGATCCTTTGATGTTGGTGTCTTAATTCCTTCGACTAGGTAGAAATAATAAATACAATATCAAATTGAAACAACCGTAGTCATTGTTCATTTAACTCATTTAAAAATGATTACAAATTATATATAAATTTAAAATTAAAAAAAATAAAACTGAATTACTCCAAACTTTAAAATCATCATTTCCTATATAAAATATGGGCTAATAAATAAACTTTAATACATATCACTTTTTTCAGCCAAACTTCCGATCAAAGTGATTATTTGGCAACCATTTTTTTTCCTTCTCAATATGTAAATTATGTAATTTAAACCTTAATATTCGGTTAGAGGATATGAGTTATTATTTTTTAATATTCCGATTACAAACCTTTCATATAAAAACGTAATTTAGAAAAACTATTTATATTTAATTAATAAAAATAAATAAATAAAACTAAAAGTAATGTGGTTAAATTTAAATACTTGAGAATTGAGTTGAATATTTTTTTTTAAAATCAGTATCTTTTCTCTCTTTTTTATAAAAAATTTTCAATTAAAAATAAAAAGAAATTGGTTAAATGGAATACTGCATCGGTAAAATGGAGCAAATTATTTTTTAAACTAATTTTTGATTTTAACAATATTATTTAAGATACTAATTTTAAAAACGGTTTTTTGAACCTAATTTTAACAAAATATAGATTTCAAAATCTTTTTATTATTTTGTTACATGATTTGTTTTGTTTTTCTAAAATTCCGAAGATTAAATCTTGATTTAAATTACGTATTTAAGATTTTTTTTTGGCAGACGGAATTTCTGGCGGCGACACGTGGCAAAAAGTGCGTCCGCTTTAATATATACTAGTTTTAATACCCGTGCCCTGCACGGGTTAAACGATAATTGCGTGTCATAAAAAATGTTTGATAATTAATTATGTTGAGAATTGACTTAATTGTTACGTGATATTTGTTGTAAGACTGTATTTTTCACAGTATGAATGAAAAATCAAGGAAGAATACGTACAAATCTCGCAATAACAATCGGGAAAGAGGAATCCATGACAATATCCTCTAAGATACTCGAATGTCAAAGTTAGTATCAATCCCATAAAGGAGTAGACTTTATTAAATTAAATGTTATAGTATGTGATGTGGATTAACGAATAGACGATACTTTAAAATTGATGAAGTGACTGCACGAAATTGTGCTAAGTATCAATTCACGTGTTGCTTTAATATATAAGATATATAAGAAGTCATGTGTAAGCCATATATTAAAAAAAAAAGGATAAAATAAATCATAAATTTTAAATTAACAATATTAAATAATAATATATTAAAATTTAAACGATAATTGCGTGTCATAAAAAATGTTTGATAATTAATTATGTTGAGAATTGACTTAATTGTTATGTGATATTTGTTGTAAGACTGTATTTTTCACAGTATGAATGAAAATCAAGGAAGAATACGTACAAATCCCGAAATAACAAACGGGAAAGAGAAATCCGGGACAATATCCTCTAAGATACTCGAATGTCAAAGTTAGTATCAATCCCATAAAGGAGTAGACTTTATTAAATTAAATGTTATAGTATGTGATGTGGATTAACGAATAGACGATACTTTAAAATTGATGAAGTGACCGCACGAAACTGTGCTAAGTATCAATTCACGGGTTGCTTTAATATATAAGATATATAAGAAGTCATGTGTAAGCCATATATTAAAAAAAAAGAAGGATAAAACAAATCATAAATTTTAAATTAAAAATATTAAATAATAATATATTAAAATTTAAATGAAAGAGATTTATACAATATAAGTAACATGTATAAGTTAAAAACTACAATATCAAATAGTTAAATTTAAATAGTGAATTATCTAACCGTTAATAAGACTAATAGCATATGTCAAACTATTATAATAAAAATATTAATAAAAATAAAAATTTTAAAATTATTTTAAATATAAAAAAAATCTAATTTTGTTAAATAAAAAGAAAGATATTAAGTATTGTTAAGATTTGGATAAAGATTAATATGTTATAACTCTGTTTTACTCTACAAACTTCGAAATAAATAAATAAAAACTTTTTTTTTTTTCCAAAATATAGTTCTTAAACTTCAGATTTAAAAATATGTAATTAAATTGGAGATAGTCTTGTAGATAAGTAAGAAGTCATGTTAAATTCGGATAACAATTTTTTTTAAAATTTTCGGTTTTAAATTATATATTTAAAAGGCATTTCGAATTCGGTTACATGATATAATTTTTGTTCTTATTTTTGATTGCAAAATCTTAAATATTTAAAATAATTTGTTTTAACGTGGTGGGACTTGAATTAACAAAAAGTTAACACGTGTAAAATTAATGACGTGGATTCACCAGACTGTGCCACGTGTAAATTTAATGACGTGGATTCACCAGACTGTGCCACGTGTAAGTTTACGGGCTGCTTTAGTATATAGATAGATAAGATAGATAAGATAGATAAGATTAGTTAAAATTCGTAAATCAAATGTTCTAAATAATTGTTTTAACATGGTAGGACCTGAATTAACAAAAAAAAATTAACACGTGTAAATTTTATGACGTGGATTCACCAAACTGTGCCACGTGTAAAAGGATTTACCAGACTATGCCACGTGTAAGTGTCACGGACCGCTCATCCGTGACGACGCCTAAATTGGCGAAGCATGACGACTTGCCAAGATACACCACCAAGACACCCTTTGACAAGGATAAGAAGTCGTGGCATGAAAGAAGGCCAATGTATATAAGCCTTGTCAAGATGGCACGAAGGAGACAAGGAGTCTTCTGGGAAAATCCAGGACGATCACAAAGGATCTAGAATACCCATGAGGATTTCGGAACGCGATAGAATATTCCGGAAGGTGGAGGAACATTCCGGAATGTGGAGGAACATTCCGGAAGGTGGAGGAACATTCCGGAATAACGTGGAATTATGTAGGCTTGTGTGGAAACTTCCGGAACATTGTGGACTACTCTAGAGAATGACGGAATTATCTAGGACCGTGTGGAATTCCGTAGGCTTGGCTAGAGCCCTACGGAATAATCTAGAAGTGTAGAGAAACCTAGGTTTAGTTGTAGAGAGGAAGGCTCCGAAATGATATAGCAGAATTGACTTCTGGAACCTTCTCATAAAGGAGGTGGCCTTGAGCTATAAATAGGAGTGTCACCCCCTCATTTGCATCATCCAAGTTTCAAGCTCTCATCCAAACATTGTAAAGCTCTCTTATAATACAAAGCTTTATTTCCCACAAAAAGCCTTCAAAGTTCTCTTAGCCATCAATCTTAAATTCTTTCGTTGGCAACATCGGGAATAGGCTGATATTAGCACGACAAGGGGTCGAGACAAGCTAAGAGCCGCACGGTTTGGAGTTAGAAAAACTCAGCCCGTGACATAAGTTCACGGGCTGCTTTAGTATTTAGTATATAAGATGATAAAAGTTCCTTTTTTTTTTCCCTAAAAATCACTCTTAATTAAAATTATGTAGTACGAGATAAGAGGCGGTTAAATTAAAATTAGCCCTCAACAACAACACTCTCTTTTGATTCCCGTTCTCTCTGCCTCTTCGAAGCTGAAAAATGAGCATCCATCACGAAAGCGATGGAGTGGACTTGCTCGGGAAGGCTATGAAGGCGACGGAAGATCTTTTCAATGTGAGGGACACTTTCTTCCCAGTTAATCCAGATTTGAAAATCTCCAGACTCAAACAAGATTCGGATTATTGTCTCAAGCTTCTTGAATCTGTCCCCCACGGTGCTCCAACGATTCCTTTCAACTCTTAGCTATTCATTTGTTTGTCTGCTTATTTGTTCTTTGTCTATTTTCAGTGTTTGGTTGGAACTACACTGGCTTTGTTGATATATGATTCGTAAATTTTAAGGTTATGCTCGTGCTTGCTTTTTGAATGATGTAATTTGGTGAATCGAGACATTTTGGCGGAAGTAATTGCTTAAAATAGCATAAATCTAAAGAAATCGGCCTCCTTCTTTTCCCACGGTAATGACAGAGGTATTAGCAGAGACTAGGGTTGCTCAATTTGGGGGATTAGCAGCGCTAGGCTAGGTGAAGTGTAGTATGACACAGCAGTGATATGTATCAGAACGACCTAAAATGGTAAAAGAAAGTGCTAGTTCATATCATGGTTTTTTTTAGTGTTGGAGAGTGTTCCACATAGTGAAGAAACACATCCGGGATCATTGGAATAGAACACACTCATTAAGTTACAGATGTAAACTTAATGAGTTTCTAAAGATACATATCCAAAGTGAATGTGTGGTATGGGAATACTAATAAAAGTAAGAAAAGTGCTCAAGTTTCTTCTAAGATAATATGCAAGAAGAGATTTGTGATTAAGCTGACTAGCCTAGACAAAACTCATTATCAGCCTTATGATGCATGGAGAAAGACTCAGCAGGCAAGGGTGGATTCAAGAAGATGTTGAGTTATATATATAATAAGAAGAGTGGGACCTCATTATTCGTTAAAATATTCTTTTGCATCTCAAATGTTTAAAGTTGATAATGCTCTAGCTCTTTTTAGAGATAATCTAGCTTTGACATTAATCTGTTAGTTATCACTGACAAATGATTCATCTATTGAATTGTGATGGCTCCTCATGGGATGTTAAGCATAATATGTGATTCTGGAATACTACTAATGTTTTTAATTTAATGCATCGAATTCTAAACTGTATGCTTATCCGCCTCCATCCAGAACAACGAAAAACTCCAGTACAGCGTGCTACCTATGAATACCTTAGAGGCAAAATTTTGGAAGTGCTTCCAGATTATGTGAAAGAAGCTGAAGATCATCTCTCAAAAGCAGTATGCTAGACTAAACTTCTTCCTCAAATTCCACATCTTCTTTTCATGGAGCTAACTCAATTTCTTCTTTTTGTTTCCCACTTTCACTCCCTATCTTTTGTGTGTGCCAGGTGAAATTAAATCCATCTCTATCAGATGCATGGTTGTGTCTGGGAAACTGCCTTTGGAAGAAAGGAGATCTATCATCAGCAAAACATTGCTTTACTATGGCTTTAAGCAAGGTAATGTTTTTGTATCCTCGTGTCATCTGATGTAACATGACAACCTTTGGCTCATTTATTCCACATACAGGGTCCAAATAAGAATATACTATGTCAGTTGTCCATGCTTGAAAGGAAAATGGCTCAAGGTACTATACACCCTCCTTTGATTAATTTCTATGCACCAGTTCTAACAAGCTTTATCTCAAATGATTCTTGATCGGAGTGTTTCTACAACATTGCAATAACCATATTTCAGAGGTGCTTGGTTGTTATTAGGAACTAAATTGAAGTTCTAATTTGTAATTTGCAGAAATTTTGTGAAATATAACCTGAGAGCTTTTCAGAATAGTATAAGTACTTGCCTTATCTTAGAAATTCAGAATTCCTGAAAAAGCAATTCCTTGATCCAATAGACGACAGAGACGTGGATTTTTAGCTTTCAGACCAATTTCAAACTCATTCTTTTACTGTCTAAACTTCTTAATGTGGATAGATGTTGCAATGCTTTTTCATGGGGATGTTGCAGTATAAACCTCGACCTTTGTCATTCTATTGCAAGCTTACCCGATCATTTGATGTTTATAAAAAATAGTTTATGGCCTAGTGTGTGCACTAACCAAGTGCTCACCGTGCTGACATGGATAGTTTATGCAAGGAAAACTCTAATTCCCAAATCGGTGTTAGTGAACTAAATGCAGATTATAAACTTTTTTCTTAGTTGGTATCTTCTCCACGGAACATTTTCAGACCTGAAGGATTTTTGGGGGAGGAAAAAGAATCAGAGAAACAAAATGAAGAAATCTTCTGGTTTCTTGTCACTTGTGTTGGATTTGAATATATAGAGTGAAATGGGACATTTGTATTCTGGGTTTTCACTTTTCAAGTATTGGTGAGATCTCAGATGGTTTTTTTGGTGAATTTATTGTGGTAGACTAAAAAAGTTTCCGAATAACACCATTTGTTTTTTTTGTCAAATGTCACCTACTTGATGGTAGGTATTTTCTTATAATGACAGTTGAGGACTGAATGGCCTACGGATTAGACCTAAAATTATGGGATATTTTGTGAAATCATAAAAGGTTGGGTAGCGGCTTCAACTACCGTAGAAATGGGTAGTTGAAAATGGGTTAAACACTGTCGTTTTAGCTCATTGAGCTTGTCTCATATTACATACCTTTTTAGCCTTTTTACCCTTCAAATTCTACAATTATCCTCATCAATCATATCAGTTTCAATTACAATGTGAGTTTTGATGCATAATTTACACTTTCAAGACAACTTTGATACTTTGTCTCCTCTATGAATTAGCAAAACAAGTTTATTTAACAGTTTCTTCAAACGTGTGCAAACTTCTATAAACGACATGCGTTACGAGACGGGTGGAGTACCTGTTTCCTTGATCTCCCTTGGACATTTTTAACCAACAATAGATGAACATACCACCTGACAAGTGATGATTCCAAGGTCCCTGTCAAGTTTAATGACCAGACTTGGAAGTTGAATTAGTTTGACCAGACTTTGAGAAAATGCTTTTTCAAACTTCTAGAACCATCTGATCGTTCCTTCTTCTGGTTTTTTTGGTAGATCTCATAGTTGAATTAGTTTGACCAGACTTGGAAGTTGGAAGTGTGTGATCTCAGAAAAAAAATCAGCAAAATAGAGTTTTTGTGCTCAAATTTTATATTTTGCATCATTGCAGGCACTGAGAAAGAAGCAGAAATCATTGAGGAGAGTATCCAATATGCTAAGGAAGCTATTGCTCTGGATGTAAAAGATGGAAATTCTTGGTGTAAGATATCCCTTGAAAGCACTAAAAATAAGTTCTGGAATTTGTTTTGATACGAAGACCTGTTTTTGTGCCTCTCTCTGTTGATTTTTAAAGCCTTTTTATTTATCGCAAGGGGGGAGTGGTAGTCTGATTATCGTAACTTCTGTGTAGGATTGATTAGTGAACCTACATATTACCCCAACGACCATTATGCAACTTGTGTGTGTGTGGGGGGGGGGGGGGGAGGGGGGCTGAGCTCACATTTGTCTGAATTCTGTATGAATGTAAAATTCATGCAACTTGTAACCCTGTACCTTGGTGTGATCTGTTTTCCGGCCTTCAATTATAATGCATGTTGTCCTCTCCATTTTTTGTCAGATAACCTGGGTAATGCATGTCTCACAAGCTTCTTTGTGACGGGAGCATGGAATCACTCTAAGCTTCTCCAGTCATTAAAGGCATACCAGAATGCTGTGAGTTTCAGTCCGAGTAGCTTTTTATCAATTTTGTACTCTGCTTCTAGATAAGTGTTTTTCTGTGCCTTAAGGAAAATCTACTTTCTTTTCTTCCCTGGTCCATTCAAAGGTTCAAAGAAAGCCTCTCATAGGAAGTTTTCATCTAGAGCTGTTTGAGAATGACAAAAGAGAAGAAAATGCAAACAGAGGTAGAATCAGGCAATAGATTAAAATAGATACATCGAGCAGCAATATTATAGTTATGTATTAGAATGTCATGATATCTAAGGCGAAACTGAGGTGATCCTTTAGGCGGCATGAAGGAGATATCCAATTTATAGCAATTCTCTTTGATCACAAGCTTTCGGTCTCTGCCGACCAATTCATAATGCAATATTCTGTTTTGCATCATGTACAATGTAAATCAAACATTGACATTAAGAAGGCCTTTAGTCTCTGTAGTTTTAGTGGTGTAAGTGCTTTATCTCCTTCTCTATTGAAATCTCTGCTGCTTCCCCTCCTACTCTCCTAGTGCCTCTGTTCTAAATCAAATTACTTTTCAATATGGACTGATATTGAGAGTGGGATCTGGAAACATGACAGCTTCAAGAGTAAAGATGAAAATAACAAATCTCATGAAGTCCAGAACCTCGACCCCCCCCCCCCCCCCCCAAAAAAAAAAGCCAAGCCCACCACGAGCAAGCCCTTGTCCATGCTGAATTTGATGTCTGACAAATCCTCAATCCTTTGCCTCATTGTTTTATATAGCCCTAGTAGATCACACGACTGTAATTGGTCCACACTGGTTTAGCTCACTCTAGCAATTAACTCACCTCCTTGTGTATCTGGTTCTCACTGTCTGCTGTTTTGTGCCCTTAGTCCCAGGCCTTCTTTATTCGTGGCTAACATGAACTTCTGCAGAACAATAAATCATGTCAATGATAGGAGATTAGGATATTTAGCCCCTCAAAAGCTAGATCTTTTAAATATTGCTCTTTTGATTTATTGCTGCTTGACGCCTTGACGGTTGTCTTTCTTTTTGTGCTCTCACATGTTTTAATGTGTTTTAGGAGAAAGATGAAAGGATGCAGTCCAACCCAGACCTCTTTTTTAATTGTGCTACTGTAAGTAATGCACTAAATTGTCAATTTGATGAGAATTTCATTTTGTTCGTACCGGCAGCTACTTGCCAAAATCATTCTCAGTTTCGCGTCTTTTTTTATGTTCAAAAGCTAACAATTTGTAAGTTCTGTCAGATTCTTCTAGAATCTTCATTGTGCACATATGCTTCTTCTTCTTTTAATATCAGGTCAACAAGTATTTGGAAAATTATGAGAGGGCCCTTAGTGGTTTTGAAACAGCTGCTTCAAAAGATCCTGGCCTAAGTGCAGATCAAGAAGTCAGGAAAATTGTGATACTCTTGGACAAGATAGACAATTTGCTGAAGGTAAATACTTCACTGTTGTTTTGACACATTAGTAATTTATTTGTATAAGCTAACAGGTACATTTCTGTCTGTCAAGCCACGTGATACAGTTGCAAATAATATGTTTGAAAGCAGGTTCCAATAGTTTTAGTTTCTTGATACGAGTCTGTGAGGGGCTGTCGAGATTGTATGTATGGTCCACAGCACGAAAGTAATATTTTTAAAAGCAGATTTCCATAATTTTAGCTTCTTCACATAAGTTTGTGAGGGATTATCTAGGTTATATATGTGGTCCCTCTTTCAATAGCTTGGAAAGAAGGAAAAATATGCACAAAATATTAGATGCATGACCATACAAGTGTGCAGCAAATTCACTGGTCCTGAGTGCAAGCTTAGTGAATCGTTATATTGAAAAGAGCTTTATTGTATGCATAGATGATACACCTAGACAAGTTTGCTTCTTGACCAAAATTAAGTTCAAGTAATGCTATTCTGTTGTGTTGTTAATTTATGTTCCAAATAATGGTATTAGTATCGCGTGACATGAATTTAAATAATTGTTGAGTGGAGAACTGTCACTGTAGAAATATATGCGAAGTGATAAAGAAAATTAAAGCTTATGCCTCTCTTTCTCTGTCTTTTATGTTGACCTTATCTCTCTTGAAATGTTTGACTAGATGTTCTTTGACAGGGCCAAACTAAAGCTAAACGGCTTACAACTCTTGCATCATCATTGGCTAGCGGTAAGCCAGTTCAAACTTTGAAGAAATATTTCAGAGTGCCCTTATATTTTGCGGTCAATACCTATGGCATAGTATTGTCTAATAGTTTTTCTTTTAATCGTGTTAAAAGTGATTCCCTCGTACAAAAAGGTTACAGTGGATCAACTTCTAGATGGCTTGAACAAAACAGTAGCAGTGGCTGGGAAAGTGCTATTCTTCGTGAAGCATGAAAATACTACACCGCTGTAAGTGCCGTCAAAAACAAGATAACTTTTTCAATCATTTTATAATCACGCATTTAAATTAGTTGACTTCTGTCATTTATGCTTTCCTTTCAAATGAATATTGTACTTGGAAAGTTGTGGAACTTGCCAAAATATACAGATAGAGCTTCCATGTTTATAGAGGCGCAACACTGACTATTATTGTATTGTTGCAGATACTACATCGTTTGTGACCCAAGTCAAAGATGTTTTGTGCTATCTGTCTACGGGCTACATGATATTGCTGTGAGTAGTCTTTTTAGCCTTTATTTGAAGAAGTTAATGAGCATATGTGCCTTGACCTTGCTCCTTAATGCGGTTCACATCTTTTGATAACAGAATTATACGAGAGAAATCTATGATCTGAAAGAAATCAATTTTCAATTTTGTCATCAAAGAGGATATATATTGAATATAAATACTTTAGGAGCTTCTACAAAATGATTATTCTGAAACTTGAAAGTGCTACAAGTTTCTTTTTTGCTTAATAAAAAAACGAATTCAGAATATACAAATTAACTTGTATGAAATATCAAAATTACACCTGAGCCTTGCATTTTGTAATTTGTTAAATGACTCTACAAGGCCTTTTCTATAATCCAATTACAAGTGGCGTGTGTAGTAAAAAAAGACTTTGCATTACAATTTATAAGGTTTCAGAATGAGCATGCGATAGTTGTTTTTTCCTCCTCGATTACATTCCGAGGCCTTACGAGTTATTCTGGTGTTAGCAAATCTTACTATAGTCTGTCTTCTGTTCTTGTATCTTCAGAATTCCAAGGATTTGTCTTTGTTGCAGATAAAAGAAGGAGATGAAGTGACACTATTGGAACCTTGGCACCGTACCATTTGTTTCACCTGGAAAGGAAAGGTAAAATAACACAACCAGCATTTGTACTCCACGCTTTTCTTTGTTATCATTCATGAAGAACTGTTTAAACTGATCAAATAGCTCTCACGAGTTATTCTGGTGTGTTATTGTACATGATAGTGTTACGAATACAAGTCAATCCGTGTGGACTTCTTAGAACAACTGCTGGTGAACGGAAAACCCATCTCTCCTCAACACGCTATCCGCGCTTCCATTCATGCTCAACATAAACCTGCATAAGACGCTGCAGGTTTATTTCCTCTAAACGGTGTGATATATCTTGGGGCTTGTAACAGATGTAATCGTTACTATAATTTTGAAATGTAAATGTCTGGTTGTCAACTGTTGATAAATGCAATTAGATCTTTTGGCTTTTAAATTCTGACTTCTAGGCTTTATGAGATACAAATCGATAATTTGTTCCTCGATTCAGGATTTTATAAGGTTGGTTCCTTGTTTGCAGTCTCTCCTTTACGCCTTTGTTTCACGACATGTTATGATACGAGGTCTGAAGTTACTATGTACGGATGGAATCAATGGCAGAGGAAGGGGGTACTGAAACACAGTTCAAATGTTACTAGGAATTGTGTTTAAATTTTGTTCCATTTCCAACCGAGTAGTAGGAATTGGATTGGGATTCTAGACGTTTGGTTAGTGGGGTGGTATGACACTGTTCGAAAGGTGGAAATAAATGAAATGAAAAATGATTATGTCAATTTAATACGTTAACCGACTTCCTAACATTTTTTTTAGCTACTAAACAAAAATGATTTTCTTATTGATTCGATATTTCGTCTTTGAAAATAATTCTTAGTTAATAGAAAATGATTCATAGTTAATCCAAAAGTGTTTTGACTTTTAATTACTCAACCCGATTCTTGAGTGCTTAACCAATTGCTTGCTGAACTATCGATTAAATTCTCATATCCTCTCTTTTAGTTTTGACTTTTTATTACTTTTATCTCTTGATCTGTTATGCTTTCATTTTAAAACTCCAATTTTGATGATTGCGTAGTTTTTGATGCATGAAATGTGAAATCTTGTTAGACATGCATAAATCGGTGTCATTTAATGATAAATTTAGACAAAAAATGATTAAAACGTGAAACAAAATAAATAATATGTATAAGGTTTTGGTTATCTTAGAGCATCCAAGTTGGTTAGTTTTTGCCATGTTTTTAGCTCCAACTTGATGTGGGTGAAAATTAAGATTTGTTTTTAAGATGATGTGCAAGAAAGAGAATAATAAAAAAAGTAATAAATATGTGTTAAGATTTAACTCTGTTCGACAAGCACGTTTTTTGGGATTGTTAAAGACATTATTTTGAACTAGATTATTTTTGGGATTATTTGACCAAAATTTTAATCTAATTGCACTTGAATTATCGATTATTTGGGAGATTATTGGAAAATATAATCCCAAAAATAATTCAGATGCATTACCAAACGGACCAAGTGCACCACCAACCGGACCCTCTATTGGTGTGGATACTCTCCTATATTTGTAATTTACGATAAAATTATGTTGTGATTTTCGTTTTCAGTGTAATGTGACCCTTTGTCATGTTTATAATTTATTTTTATCAACAAATAAGACAATGGTGGATGACAACGCAATGGTGACAGTGTCCTTGATGACAACAAAAAGAGTGACAATATTATTATGATCTATGATGCACGGAAACTTCTAGACGGTGCCGTTTTCCGTGTCCTCCCGTGTCGGAAACTTGAAAGCTTCCAGAAACTTCTCGGACACGGTCAAAATAGTGATGACACGGTCAAGACACGTTTCCAACACCGGGAATGGGCCGGACACATCCAAACCATGATAATGAATGACGGCTCAATGTGGGATCAAAGAGGGATACAAAAGAGATGAACAAGACACGATATATTAGGATTGCCGCAAGAGCTTTAAAATGATATATTATTTATATTTTTTCACCGTGTCCCCGTTTTTAGGATTGCCGCTTCCCCGTTTCTCGCCGTGTCCGTTTCCCATATCTGTGCAAGATTATGATAGTACATGCGATAACACAATGTTTTTATAAAACTTTTTTTTTTTTGCAAAAAGGTAAAAACAAAATGATGAAAAAGAAGCAAATTTCAAATTTTATAAATTTTAGAAACCCTATCAAAAGTTTTCATAACTGTTAAAGATCTCACCAGTGAGTATCCTGGCTTCGCTTACAAATAAAAGTTCTTTTTGGTTCACGAGAAGGATAGAGTCTGTAGTAACAAATCATATACTAGTTCACTTTTTTCGTGCATGGAAAATTGGCTGGACAAATGCGAACACCAACAAGCTTACATGATATACATATTACTAGAAGGGAATAGGGGCAGAATTGCGAATTTCAAAACATTTATGTGACGTGACGAATGAACAAAATGGTAATAGAGATTACTAGAGAGAAACCAAAACTATCACCTACAAGTTCTACGTAAGCACCCTCGACTCCTTGAGGGTCGTCTACATGTTATTTTAGCCTACATCGACTGATTTACAGGTTAACCCAAGTGAACGTTGATCTGCGGTATAAACTCGATCAGTACCACTTGACCGCTCGTTGTTTGTTTCCGCTTTGTTCAGTAGTCTCCTCGCTGGATTCAGACTCACTCCCAACTTCATCTTCATCCGAGCTGTCTTCGGAACGGAGTTGTATTCTGTCAGCATTGTTGATTACCCATTCGGTGAATTCTGGAGATCCGGCCAATCCAGCCACGGCTTCCCGAGTTGATTCCTTCGTAAACTCTTCCCATTCTTTCCTTGTCATCTTCTTCCTGTTCGATACCTTGTGAAATGTTGAATAGTATTCCCGAGTGCGTGGAGATGGGCTTTTCTGGTTATAAGGTGATGACACCACACCTGTTATCAAACCAAACACACGGTAACGAGTTAGAATCTGAACAAACTGATGTGGCATCATGACTTGGCCATAATTATCCATGTCACCTTTCACCGGAGTGCCAAACCATGATTTTGCTTTGTGGGGACTGTTCCATAACTTGACTTGAGGTTGCATCTTTCCAGACTTGCTAAGGAATTCTGCACGGTTACGTGCTGGTGTTGTTGGCCGGGTTCTTCTCGAATAGGGAGTCAAAATCCTGAAAGAAAGTTCACATGTCAAAATCACACGAAATCAACTTGCACCAAGATCCACTAGGGCAAGTCCTGTCTATCATATTTCTTCATTCTCCAATATTTTGGAGAGTATAGTAAAACAATATATGGATAACATCTTTGAACAGAAATCGTCGTCACAATGCAATGGAAATTTGAAAAACAAGATAAGCTTTCTTTGATTGTTATAGAAAAAGCAAATTATGTGGAATGTCTTCTCCGATGGGTGTTGTGTCAAGACTCAAGAGGATCAGAAAGTGTAATTTTTTGAACACCAACAAACTACAGATATCAAGTGGATAACCAATAGGATAATGATGCATAATTAATTTAGAGAAAGAAGGAAATACATGAATAAAAAAAAGAAAAATCAGCCAATGCACCTAAAGTATGATGCCTTACTTCATAAAGCATCAAGTAGTAAATCTTACAGAATGATACCTGGAAGTTTGCCACTTTTTGATTATCCTTGTAATAGATGAACACAACACTGAGCAAAACATTAATGTCAATAATGACAGCAACGTATCTGGAGTTCCCTGAAAAGACAAAAGTTAAGAAAAGTTAAGACAATGACAAAAGTAGTGGTTCGCGAAAGATTTATGCGAAGTTAACAAACTATGATTTATTCCAGTAAGTAGGAATTCCACAGCAGATGTTCACGATAATATACCAATAAGAAGAAAAGGAAATTGATGACTATCAGGCAGAAAATCTTACAATATAATAAGTACACTATAACACAAGGTTCAATGGAATTATCAATGAAATACTACATACACATTTGAAGATTCAAGCCATGATCAGTGGCTGGAGGGGTTCGTTGAAGCAACACACATGACAATGTCATTAACTGAAGGTAAGTTGAAATTTTCACTGAAGCACTGTAAATATTCATCCAACTACTTAAATCCCTGTTATCCCTAAAACTTGTACGAAATACTAGGTGAAGGTATTTGAAAAGAATTCTAAATATATTTTGGTAAGTGAAGGTAATATATTTAATATTACTAAAAAATTTACAACATCACAATGGAAACAAAGCTACCAACAGGACAACACAATGAAGAACGATGCATTCTTCACAGTTACAAATATTAATGATTTCCAAACATTGAAGATTTGCTAGGTCAATATTTCGTCTTTAGAAAGTTTTCTTCACTACGAGCTTAAAGGAGAACTGTTGTTCACTATGCTTCTAGGGTTTTGCATTTATATGGTTGGTTCAAGTTTTTGCTGGTAAATTTTGCATATTATTATTTATGTATATTAGTCTTTATTAATGTACCCTTAGACATATTATTTTCTTTAATAATGAAAGCTTATCCTGTTATTTATGCAAATATAAACATATCTCGTCAGTTATTTCCTCTATAGAGCTAATATGGTTATAAGATTAATGTAATCACAAACATACACATAAACATCAGGTTTACACACCATTTCAGTTCATAAATTTCAGATATTTTTTTTCTCCCAATATAAAAACCAATTGTGTGCGTTACTTGAGAATAATCAAATCATCACAGATATCTACTACGTGTCAATTTGTGAGACCAAGATCAAATGATCGCCAACACAGCAAGTTAATTGAACTAAAAAGGAATGCTCATCAGGCTCACAAATGAGTAAATATCATGACATAATACCCTTCTTTTTATCATGGACACTAGAATAGACTGTCTATGCATGTGTTTAATATACTATTATCTAGCTTTTGGATAATGATGGAAGTTCTTAAGACCGACCGACTGGCAGTGTCAAGCAATAAATTTATTAAGAACCAACAAGTAAAAGAGAGAAACCCAATGCAAAAATCTTCGAGCACACAGCCAATTGAGTAACCTCATTTTTGTATTCACCGTCAATATTCAAGTCTGAACCAATTACAAGCTTTAGCTCCTCCTTTTAATAGATAAACAAAGGGGTAAACTTCAATATGAACTAAAACACTTGATGTTTGTTTTGCATGACATTTAAAACCGTTTTCAATGAGAAACAGTTGTTTCTCATCAGTCAAGCCACAGTTGTTTAATGAAAACAGTTTTATACTGCCCTGCCAATCAAACACTTAATCATAATAATTCAGGGTAAAGTGGAAATCTGGATAATCAAACTAATTGTACAACAGAAAGTTACAGATTATAACTTAAACCATTAGAGTTGATCAGTCTGGGTTTATGCCAAAATTACCTGAAGAATGAAAGTACTGGCAACAATACGCATAGCCCACTTCACAAACTGAGCAACACCAATGTCCACACTTCCATCATCTGAAATCACAAATTTTCGCACAATGTAAAATCCTAGTGCAGCTCCTGCAAGAGTGATACCAACAAGGAGAAAAACGGAAACCTGCAAAACAAATAGCATTAGGCATTTCAATCAGTTACCAACAAAATTAATAAAAAATACTAACGAAAAAGAGAGCATCTTATGGAAACTTTAGATGCATAAAAACTAGGCAAGATCACAAGACCAAGGTCTTCCTTCTATACCTCCAAACTAATATAGTATTGTCGGACAGAATAACAGTATACACATGAAGGATTCTGACTTAGAACTTCTTAGTCAGTCAAATTATGCAATGGATAGATTTTGAAATCTTAAGGAGCACTAGGTAATATTTTAACATAGCATCAAGGATACAGAAGCAATGAAAATATCGAAGTAGAAAGTACTTGCTGCAGTAAAAGCTCACATATTTTACGGGAATGGTGTATCAACTAACTTGAACATTTTTAAGACTCGTATGAACAATATCGCGCAAAAAAAAATCGCAATTCTCTTGGATATGAATAAGCACATATCAGCACTAAGAATTATAATTTAAGAACATGCTCTTACAGAATATAGGGTAAAGATTAAGGGCCCGTTTGGTTTAAACTCCGGAAACGGAAACGGAAACGGAATGGGAACGAATCTAGTCCATACGTACACCCTTGTTCATGAAGTTGTTGGGAATCATTTCTTGTGGTTTGAACTAATTGTAGTAGATTTTGATTAGTTTTAATACCCTATAGGGTAACAAAGTAGGGGGAAGCAAGTGCATTTTGCATGAAACCAACCGGAATGATTCCATGAACAAAGTACATATGTGGACTAGATTCGTTTCCATTCCGTTTCCGTTTCCGGAGTTGCAACCAAACGGAGGGTAAGAAAAAATACTTACTGGATTGTGCATCTCCTCAGTCAAGCCAAAGTTGACTAGAACTGAATTCACCAGCATAGAGAAGTAGTGTATGATGTAAGATCCTGCTCCAATCTAGAAAAAGTGGAAAAGTATAAGTGGAACAGACAAGTAGAAATCGGGCAAAATTCAACTGAAACAGAAGATTACTTACCACTGATCCATACACAGACATATAGAAGAAACTTTTCCTGCCACTTGGCAATAGCTTCATAAACTACATCAAAAAGCAACAGATCATAAGAAAATTGGGAGAAAAGATAGCTGGTGCAAGGTATAAGATCAGATTGAGCAGGTGAGCAGTAAATCAACACAAGTTCAAATTATCGTGTAAACATATTTCCTTTATACATAATCTCGCATGCCCTTATAACTAGTCATCTTCAATACATCTATTATCTTCAGTTCACTTAATTTTCTAGTAACTACACGAGTATTATGAAACACCAAACTTCAAAATGATTGTTTCAAAAATAAAAAAGGCATAACTAAGTTATAATTTTATAAACCACCTACTACCTATATTCAGTTCACCTTGCCGGTAGTTTAGTGGAGTTTTTGGCCTAGAAAACCTTTGGATCCTTGGACCTCCCTAAACTTGTGTTGTTTTTTTGTGACAGTTGTGTGTTAGTATTGTAATCCTTCTCAAACGTGTGTTGCTTTTTTGTGAGAATTATGTTAGTGCGAATAGAATTTTATTAGACTAATAAATAAAATAGCTTCTATAAATACCACCTAAAACAATTAAAGACCCTAATGAACTAATCCAATATCATCAAACCAAGCTAGAGGAATGAAAGACTTCATCTTCTGTTCAGAAACCAAATAGAATGCACATCATGTTGACAATATGCAATGTGATAGATAACACGGGATGTTCAATAGGTATGAAGACTTTAATTTGTGCACCATGATGTAAGGGGAAAAGATAAAAGTAAAATTAAAAAAGTGTAATAATCATTATTAATACCTGAAATAGAAGAATTATGACAACCAACAGGACTCCAATCATCATTGAGCTTCCATAATAGAAGGGAACATAATTGCTAACGATTGGTGCCGCTAGCATTATAATGAACCCTATTGCAAGGCATATCAAGCGCCAATTTTGGAACTCTGGATGAGATGTCAGAAAACATTTACTGTCAGGAGATGAAAAGATACCATAAACACGAAACTAAAATAAAAAATTTCCGACCTTCTTCAGCAGTAATAGTCACATGACCGGATATATCACCAATGAACTTCACGTCAATATATCTGTCCTCATAAGGAGATAAGGCTAAACTCCATATTCCCTTCTGAACAGCTTTCCATTCATCCTTTTCACAGTGACATAATTGGAGTGAATTATTCCTGAAATTGAATGTGGTGTGAGGCATAATTTAATAAAAGAAGAAATTCAAATAAGTTTCTGGGCAGAGTAATGGAAACAAAGGCAACCAGCTTACCTGTGTGAACAAATCTGGATCTTACTGTGCAATTTCTCAGGAATGACGACGGATGGTGCCAAAGTAAGACGGGTTGAGCTTGCATAATTCCCAAATTTTAGCCTTGAGATGCCAGACACATGCACTCGTTCACATGACAATGCATCTTTAGAACCCCGATCAGGTGTATACCCGACCAATGGAGATGGCTTGATCTCTAGGATTTGATTTTCCAAACTAAGACCTGAAGTAGAGAAATTTGGGAGGAACTCAAATTATTGATGACCATATACCAGCACATAACAATATGGAAACGTACATAGAGATTAGAAGAAATAAAATCGTTTAGCACCAATCAAAGAATAAGG
Source organism: Fagopyrum tataricum (assembly GCA_002319775.1). Taxonomy (NCBI): domain Eukaryota; kingdom Viridiplantae; phylum Streptophyta; class Magnoliopsida; order Caryophyllales; family Polygonaceae; genus Fagopyrum; species Fagopyrum tataricum. Next base: position 36,562,390 of record CM008283.1, on the reverse strand, counting down.
AAATTAAATATAGACAAGGCTCTCAATTATCCATTCACAATCAGTTTCCTCATAGTGCAGACAGTATTTCCATCAAATTAATCCATCACATATATCATATGTCAAATGGGAGCTCACTGCCTTTATGTTATTTCCACCAGAATCCCCAAGTTAAGTATTGAATGAGCTTTCTCAATTGTTTCCATTACTTCAAGCGAAATCGGTGGTGTTTTTTATCATGCAACCCCTCAATCCATATTCCAATCTCTAGTTCCCTCAGAGAAAGTGCATCAGAATCGAAAGTAGCTCAAGAGGTGAAAGCTTCTCAAAACTGCAGTTGGTTTACTCTTAAGAAGAAGAAAAATTAATCACCAAGAATTAAATAGAACCTAAAATAAATATATGAGATAATGCAGGAGACTCTAGCTACAAAATCTATATACATACACTTTGTTTTACAAGTGAAAATAATAAACCTAATCCAACAGTTTGAAAAAAACTACTCATTAGCATGACTAATTTACTAGGTAAAAAACTTGACCCCAAAAGGGGAGGGGGTGATAATGATATAAGGAATTGGCCAAACGAGAAGAATTTGTTTGAAAGAAAATACAAGATTTAACATAAGATATCCATGTTTACCCAGAGTTATTTCTCAAGGGTCCAAACAGGATTTAAAACATAGTAGCACAAGATTTGGAGGTGAATTGTTGTGTGTTGTTGTACATACATCTTGCATTAAATGTACCTCAATTCACATATCAAATCTAAACCCCAGACATCAGTCAAACACCTTGGTCAAACATAAAATCAATTCTCCACAACTACCCAAATCATAACCTACAAAACCTAGATTAAGGGGAAACCACGCAATTCGAAGAGCATGAATGAATAGTTGAAACTAACTCCGAAAGAGAACGGGCGAACTTCTTGCGAATCCCGATTATATAGCATCAAACAATGTCCCGGAAAATGAACAAAATTTTGAGAAGAAAGTAATGACAACGTACTCTTAGAAGCGGAAGCGTCCTGGGCGAAGCAGGTGAATAACGAAAGCAAAACCGTGAGCAAAGAGAGATGGAGAGAAGAGGACGATCCCATTGCTGCGACCTTCTCTCTTTCTTCGTCTGCGCTCCTGCTTCCCTTTCTAATGTTGCATACTTTCGTCGCTAAGATGGGAGCGTAACTGCGTATTGTTTCGGAGGTGTGGGGAATGGGAGGGAGGAGAAGGGCGTTCCAAAATCCAAACCCGTATTTATGTATTCATTGTAACCGTGTTTCTTTCGCGTTTTTTTGGCTTCAGCTGCGTCGTTTTTAAGCACATATAATTATATTTTGCATAAAACATTTTTGGAAATTCAGGATAGTGTATTCTAGCTTTTTTCGAATTATGTCCAGGTATTTTCAGTTTTTTGGATTATATCGTAAAACTTTTTAATCTTGTAAAGTATAACCTTCGATTATACATGAGTCCACGTTTGTAAACATTTTAAGGAAAAACAAAAGATAAGTAATTGCTCCATAAATTTATAGACATTTTAAATTAATATTAATATTTAGTACTAAATATAATTAGTTTTTTCTTAAATGTTATCATCGAAAACCTTAAAACTATTGTACATATTTCGAAAAAAGCTACAGTAAAATTGTACAAGGAACCAACCACATCCATAATGTTTCAATTTGAGACGTGTTATTTACACAATTTTCAATTAACTTGTTACTGAATGTATCCGCATGAGGCCGCACCCAATCCGAACGCTGGTGTATGACGTCAACATCCTTTTTCTTAATCCACGACAATGATATTAATTTACCTCCCACAATCCAAGACAATAATACCCGTTATAAAAATATTCATAACAAATATCCATGGTCCCTGAAAAAACCATACTCCCTGAAAAAAGAACGTGGTCCGTATCAATACCCACGTGCCCCTCTTTCACTAAGAAGAAAAACAAACGCTAGTCCCAAATCTCATCTTTTTGATGATGTTTACGCCGTAATGGCTTCCTTTGGGAGTCATGAGCTGTGTAAGAACAACATTTGGCTTATACAGAATCTTTGGAAAGATGGAATAGCTAATATTTGGTGGATTTACTTTTTTTGGTGGAATAGAGGGGCTAGAGCGCGAGTTCGTCGGGAGACGGCTAGAGTGTGGGAGGTCGAGGGTAGCTGGGCTTCTTTTCGCGCTCATGGGAAGAGGGATTTGGTGTGTACTCCCTCTGTCCTATTTAGCTCGAGTAGGGACCCGATGGTTCGTAGCAACCGTAGGGTTTCCCTCCTTGTCCTTTCAAAGGTATTGTTTGTGCTGGCTCTTGTCGGCGTGAACCGATGGAGTACGTCCATCTTCAAGATCTCCCGAATCATTTGCCTACTAATATATCTAGTCTACCCAAGTTTGTTTTCTTATCATTCTAAAGATGGCGCACCGTATATGAATAGATTTCGGTTGAATGCTAGACTGTTTAACTGCACTAATTTATGCCTTTATTTGATTTCTCACATCTCCTACTACTATATATATATGAACCTTGCTATCCTGAGGGATAGTTGTTGTGTTTATGGTTTCAATCCTAAACTGATATTCTGATAAAATCCCTCTGTGTTGACTTCTCTGGACTAAGGATGGCTTTGTCATCCCGGTCTTACAAAAAAGTGGTCTGCTCTAGTTCAAGTGATAAGGTGGAAGTAGAAAAACAGAATGATGAAGTTGGAGGTGCAGAAGGTGGAATGAGGAGGAGCTCTTACCCTGCAGTTCCTAGCTCTTTCAACAAGAATAACCTTAATGTCTCAAGCTACCTTAACAAGCTCTCTAAGCTAAGAACTGATTTTCAAAAACTGAAGGACTCATGCTTGATGGGTCACATATTTGGTGACCATATTGACTTCCCTAAAATTAAAAATAAATTTATTGTTGAATGGAAAAATGTGAAAGGTGAAGTCAGTATGATTCCAAAAGGCAATTATTGGTTTGAAATTAAATTTTCAAACCCTGTTGATAAGAAGATGGTTTGGAAGCAAAGACCATACCATGTTCTTGGTCAACTATTGATCTTGAAACCATGGAAACCAAATTTCAACACCTTGACATAATCTGTCACTGAACTAGACCTATGGGTCCGAATTCCTCTGCTTCCAGCAGAGTTTGCAAACAAAGAGGCAATCAAAACTATCATTGAAGAGAATATAGTTGGTTCCTTTATCAAGCTTGATCTTTTTGTCATGAATGGCAAGATTGGTAGCTACAATAGAATATGCATCAATATTGATGTGGATGAGGAAAAAATTATCAATGACTCAGTGCCCATTCCAGATGATTACAACGTGCTCCAAGAATTCCCGATTTGGTTTGAAGACTTCTCCAAAGGATATGGAATTGTGGTGATGAAAATCACTACTTTGATCACTGTCTGTTGAGGGCAAATCAATCCAGAAAGGTCAACATTAACTTTAAAAGAAACATGAGTGATAGAAAAGGAAAGGGAAAAATGAAAACACAAGATGGTGATGGAGGATGGAAGACTAAATGCAAGAACTTAAGAAGTAATGGTGATCATCTTCTTGTCATAGGGGGGTTCAGACCCTACTTGTCAGGTAAAGGAGGTACTACCATCAACTTCAAGTCGGGGCACTCTCCTAATAGCTTAGTGAATAGCCTTAAAAACTCAAAAGATGGTTCAAGTGAAAAACATAAGGAGAAATATGAACCTGAGCCTCCTAGGGTGCCCCCGGTGAGGAGCTTCCTCCTGTGATGAGAACAAAGAGGAATGTGTGAATATTGTGGAGTCCTTCCCTGTGATTCCTTTGCTCGAGAATGATGAACTATTGGCAGCTACCATACCTCATGTTGTCCCTGGTGAGCTGTTGATCCCAAATGACAGAGATACTCCTGAGTTAATTGATGAGGAGGTCCTGGCTGAATTTATGGTCAATGATGATTTGGGAGTGGAGGAGGAGGATAAAGACTTCTTCTCTGAACACTCCTTCTAATCCTTTAACACAGTTAATATGTTGTTGAACAACATGGAGGTTAAGACTTATGAGTTGACCAACTCTGACTCGAGTAGAAGGAAAGCAATGAAACTGGACGATGATACATCTTCTCGGTCCTGAAGGGAGCCAAGAAAATGAAGAACTAAATTGTTGAAATAAAGTACAAACTTTTGAAGTGCCACATGCTGTTGTATTTTTGCAATGTTAAATAAGGAAAAATAACTTATAATTTGAACCTTTGTGTTAATATTATTCATGCACAATTGTTTTGTTCATAGGTCACTAGTTTTAAAGGAATTTTAAGGTTCTGGTGGGCTTGGTTTGGATTTTCCCCATGCTGCAATCTTGGGTGTACTTCTGCTGTGAAGAAGAAGTACAATCGGATTACAGTATACACCTTTGCCTCGGCTAATATGGAACTCTCTCCAATGAAGAAACCTAGTTGTACTGTGCATTGTAACATAAGGATGATGAACTATGGTATATGTAATATATTAGTTGGATGTTTTTCCCTTCTATGTTATGTTGACCAGCTGTGTAGATTGCTTCGTATGGAAGTGTTGTCTGAACTGAACTTTGAATATGGTAATGAAATCAAGTCTTTTTTTTACCGTAATCTTGCTATATGGATGGTCGGATTCCTGTTATTGGAATTTGACACAACATGTTGGAATGAGTTTGAGATTCATTTTCAACCTTGGCTGAAAATTGACAAGGTAACAAGGGTAAGAAACATGAACTGTTACGAGTAAAAGGGAGTAATTTTTGGACAAATGAAATATCTAAAACATTGAAAGTGAGTATAAGAAAGAACATGATCCTTGACGTTTGGATTGTGGATGCTAGTGGGAGAAAGGATCCAAACTCGAGTTCTAAATCTAGAATTTTCAAGAGTAACGTAATAATAAACAAAATTGAAAATAGAAATTATGAACGAATTTTCCAACTTCTCGGGCTAAAATGAAGATCGCTTTTTTTGGAATTGTAGGGGTCTGGGGAAAAAGAATTTTTGGACGGACCTTAAAATTACGACACATAATGGACATATAGATATGATCATGTTAGCCGAAATTAAAACAAATAAGGAACCGGATGGATTTCGTTGGCGTAGTGCGGGGTTTGATAATTGTTGTTTTATCCCTTCGGATGGAAAAGTAGGTGGACTTTTTATTCTTTGGAAAAATTATAAATTAATTAACGAAAAAATCAAAATCATTCAAACGGGAAAGAGATTTTTGGTTGTGGAGCATTGGAATAGCGAGAATAATTTTTCTGTAATATTATTTTTATATACGCACCTCCTTTGGAAAAATTCAAAGATGAGTTTTGGACAAGTATTGTTAATATTGTAAGAAATCTTAATCACCCATCTATGATTGTGGGTGACTTTAATGATCTAGTTTGTCAATCAGATAAAATTGGGGGTTGCGTCCCGAGTAGTACGAGACTTCAAAGAATCAATAATGTGATACAAGAATGCAATACGTGGAAAAAGAAGAAAGAAGGTACTAATAACATTTTCGAAAAACTCGATAGAGCTCTAGTCCATTTTGATATAATAAACAAATATAACCAGATTCACATTTGGAATCATGCCTTCACGACTTCGAATCATTGTATGATCTCGATCAACTTATATCAAACAAAACTAAAATATAGAAATAAACCTTTTAAATACGAGACAATGTGAAATGATAGAAAAGACTGTGAAAATATTATTAAACAAGCATGACGATCAAATGTCCCATGAAATCTTATGTTCAAATTTTGTAAAAAACTAAATCTTACAAAAACAAAATTAAAAATTTGGAGTAAGAACAATTTCGGTAATGTGAATGAACAAGTCAAAAAGATTGACAGTGATATCAAGCATCTTCAAAACTCAAATTATAGGAACTATAATCAAGAGAGAAATGGGAAGATAATGAGATTAAATAAAAAAAGAGATTGTCTAATAGAATATCAGCAGAAATATTGGAGACAAAGAGCGAAATCGATTGATTTTGAAAAGGGGGGTAAAAATACGAAATACTTTCATAGAAAAGCTACGGACAGAAGAAACATAAAATTAATCAACTCAATCAAATGCGGTGATGGCCTTTGGGCTAGTAAGGAAGAAGATATTAATAAGGAATTTATAAAAGAATATAAGAATAGATTCAAGGCATCAGGAGGAATTCTCAGCATGAACGATGAATTCCTTCAGGTTATCTCCAAGGAAGTAACTGATATGGATAATGATCTGTTAACTAAACAATTCACAAACGGAGATATTAAAAAAGCAGTTTTTAATATTGGTAGTGAAAAATCTCCTGGTCCTGACGGTATGTCGGCCAGTTTCTTCCAGAAACATTTGGAGATTGTAGGGAATGATGTATGCAGGGCCGTTAAAAGTTTCTACCATTCTGGCAAATTACTTAAACAAGTAAACCATACATTCATTACACCGATTCCGAAAAATGATAATCCAACATCGACAAACGACTTTAGACCCATTAGCTTATGTTCTACAATTTGTAAAATTATAGCTAAAACCCTTGCTTCTAGATTAAAGGTAATTCTCCCAAAGTTAATTCATCCTTTACAAAGTGCTTATGTTCAGAATAGAGCAATTCAAGATAATATTTTAATTGCTCATGAGGTATTTCATGGCTTTAGAATGAAGAAAGGTAAGGGTGGCTACATGACTATCTAACTGGATCTGGAGAAAGCTTACGATAGAATTGAATGAGACTTTATTAGAGTTGTTCTCGAAAAATTTGGATTTAATGGAAAATTTATTAACTGGATCATGGAGTGCATCACAACAATATCTTATTCCATACTGATTAATGATAGAGAATAATGAGGTAGGGAAGTCCTTTTTGTAAAACCATTATAAAATAGGCTCCTAATTATTTCGTAATAAAAATAAATGCTAATAAATGTGGATATTGTGAGGGCAGTTTGGGGGTTATTTGATTTTCAATGGCAAAGACGTAATTAATGACATATAGAATATATTCCATATCTTTAACTAGCCGAAAAAATCGGAACAAATCAATCCCGCGTCTTTTCGTTTCTCACTTCACCCGTCGTTTCGTCTTCTCTGGAAAAACCCTAACTGGCGATTTTGAATCCCCGTCTTCTCTTTGCTTCTTCGTCTTGATTCTTCATCTGTTTATGGCCGATTCTTCTTTGTTGCTCTAGTTTTGGCTCATTAATACGAAATTTCTTCTTCGTCGTCATCTTTATCTTCCGTTCGGACTTCGAAATCGAAACGAAGTCAAGGAGGAGTCGTCTGTAAATACAATATGTGGCTGTGTTTTTGCAAAATCAGTGCTAGTAACTGCTCTCACAACCATCTTGATTCCGAAATAGGTATTTTCTTTTAATATAGTGTTAAAGTGTTGTCATATTTTGTTGGTAAACACCATAGATAACCTAAGTAGACTATCTCGATGTTGTGTATCAAATGTTTTTGACAGTTGGTATGGTTTGATTTATTTGGTATGTAGATTCAATGGTGAAAATCGAATTACTGTCTTCAAAGAAAGCTAAGGGTGTTGTCGAAGATGAAAAAACAGCTGGTACATCGAAGGAGGTACATTTTATTATTCAGTCACATTCTATTGTGTTTTTTTGGTGAATATTTGTTGATTTTTTGCAATTTTATTGGTTTTGTATGTATAAATATGTTCAGTGATGTATTTGTCTGGATGTTTTTGCGTGCATGTGTTGATTGGTATGGATTATCTTGTTTAGTTGTGTTAATTTGATGTGTTGTAGTATTGAAGGTGTATTTTAGCAATTTTTTTGTGATTAGCTTTGTACATAGATTTGTGTATGAGGCTTAAGTTGCCAGATTTGTCACTTGTGTATGCGTATTTTGCAAATTTTGTGTGTTTAGGCATGTACATAGATTTGTGTATGAGGTTCAAGTTGCTAGATTTGTCAATTGTGTGTATATACATATGTTATGTTGCATTTTGATTTATTTACAAGATTTATGTAGTTATTTTAACTTACATTGTTTTAATTGCTCGTGTTGGTGTACACATATTTGTGTGTATTGATTGTATTTTTTATTGCTTGTATTTTTGTGTTCATATAGTGTTGTATATTAATCACTAATGTGTTTTTGTTTATGTTAATTATGTATTATAACAGGCTTGTGTAGCCATATCATGTACACAAGACATTAACAGATTATACGCAGAATCTGATTATCATGTAGAGGTTAGTAATGTTTTTATTAAGAATCCACATAATGTATGTATGATTGTGTATGTTTGTCATAAAACACATTTTGTGTGTTTTTTCAGTTTACCTACAGATATGAAGAGACCCCAAAGAATGAAAATGTGAGGATTAATTCCTACAGTAGGTTGCAACTTATCCCCCAAATTCTTGATGAGTTGTCTGTCGAAGACAAACATAAGCTTAGACATGGTATTTTTGCTCCCCTAATAGAAATGAGCACCAAGTTAAAGATGTCAAACCAATTAATACATTTCACGCTTATACGGGAGGTAATTACCAAGAGGAAGTACTCCATGTGGTTTGCAATAAACGGAGTGTTATTGAGGTTTGGTCTTACAGAATTTATGGAAATTACTGATTTAGTGTGTAGTGACGACCAACCTAACAATGTAGATAATATGGAGCTGGTTGATATGCGAGATGTTGTGGGACATGAGAGATGTACCAATGTCCGCTTGGAGGAGTTATTTATGAAGGAGCCCAAAGATTCACCTTATAAATACAAGATGACTTTAATGATATTTATTGAAGGTGTCTTGGTGGCTAAGGATAAAAAGACAATGGTGAATCAACACACCATTCATCTTGTGAGCAATTTGGAGCTTTTTGAATCATATCCATGGGGTAGGTATGCTTATTTACAAACGAAGAGATATTTACAGTCTTGTGATCCAGCTAAGAGTAGGGCAAGTGGAGGGTACAACATCGGTGGATTTCCACTAGCTTTGTAGGTTATCATTGTATATGTATTTATTATCTTCATTGTTTAGGCATTTTTAAATTAATATTAATTTGTGTGAATCCTGCAGATCTTGGCCTTTCATTCAATGCCGATGCTTGCTAGTCCTTTTGCAACTGTTGTGAGTGATGAAGATGTTCCTCTGTGTCTCAAGTTTGTGTCCAAGTCCACAAAGGGAAGGCAATTTCCCGGTTATGGTGATATTAAGACCATTGTTAATAAATTGACGGCCGATGACATAAAAATTGTTGCTGGTCATCAGGAAAATGATGATACAGATTGGTGGGAGATTGAGAGGGAAGATCCAAGACTGGATATGTTGTTTGAACTTGGCTTTCCAGCTATAGATATTGTTGTGAATCGTCCAAGTTTGGAGGATGAAAAAGATGACTTGCCACGGTATATTATCTACTATTTTTGATATGTGTATGCAGATATTATGTTTTGCAATTCGGTTGAGTTTTTATTGTTAATGTAGCAGGAAAAAGAAAAAGAAGTTAGAGAAGGTGGATGAAGTGAATTCTGATGATGATTTTGTCAGTCAACCAAAGTCTGCGGCTTTGGTCATGAAGGGTGTCAAAAAGGATGTTGAATATGGGATTAATTTAGGGAAGAGGAAGTCCAAGTCTAGTATCCCTGAATCTCCATCATCAAGCTTGTTCATTTTAAAAATACTAACTATGTAGCAATATGGTGATCGCTTATAATTAGTACATTAACATCCGTCAATTATTGTGTAGGTACCCTAAAAGGATTTCAAAGGGGAAAGAACCGTTGACCCCCAAGCCAATCGAGGAAAATGTTGTAAAGGGCGTTGGAGAAGTTCTCTGTGTTGTTTCTGATGTAGATAAGATAGTTAGCAAGTTAAAAAAGTTTGCAGACAATCCGTGGGTTTTTTAATTGTTGTAGTTTGTGTATGTATTTTTTTTCCCCACATATTTTAATTTGTATTGTTGTGTGTATGTCATTAAAGGACTACCGAGATGGAAGACACATTGATTCCCCCATCAGTTGAGAAAGTTGATGTACCTAGGGTTGAAGATAATACTGCTGATGCTACTTGTGTAGAGAAAAAAGTCAACAAACGAAAAAAATCTGGAGTGAAACAATAACTTATTTGTTGTGTTTCTTTTAGGGGAAAAAGACTGATGTTAATTGGTTTGTTGTGTATGTCAATATATCAATATGTCTGTTGTGTTGTGAAGTATGAACTTCATCTTGTTGTTGTGTAGGAACATTACAAGACATTCAAAGGGGAAAGAACAAGTGAGTCCACAACAAACTGATCAAGGTGATGTAAATGTGTTGAAAGAGCACAGTGTCGTGGCTGCTGATGCAGAGAAGAATGTTGAAAAAGACAAAACATGTGAAGAAAAAATGTGAGTTATACTTTTGTGTGTATCAATTATGTGTGTTTGTGTATAACATTGTGTATGTGTTTCACACTGTTTGTTTTTGAAATGTTGTAGTACATATGTAGTATATCTTTGTGTATATTCATGTAATTGTGTACATTATTGTCATAGTATATGTGTAGCAATTTTATAATATCTTTGTGTATATTCATGTCATTGTCTACATTATTGTCATAGTATATGTGTAGCAATTTTGTAGTTTAACTTTGTGTACATTAATGTCATTGTGTACATTATGGTCATAGTATATGTGTAGCAATTCAGTTTGTACGTATATAACATTGTGTATGTTTTTGAAATTGTGTTTGTGTATGACATTTACAGTATAAATGTGTGTACTGACTTTATATTATAAATTGTGTATGTTCATTACAGTGTGCATGTGTATAACATTGTGTATGTGTATTACTTTGCGTATGTTTAAACAATTGCAGGTATGATGAGGGTCAACATGCGTGGATGTCCAAAATTATTGACAAGCTTGACCAGTTACAGAAGGAACAACAGATGTTATATCAGAGGGTAGAAGATCAGACATTGATGATTGACGACTTGATGACGTACTCAAGGGATCTGGGTACACTGTATGAGAACCTTGATTCAACTGTCTATCTTACTAGCAAGAGGTTGGAGAAAAATGTGAAAGACCTTGTTGTTCATGAAGCTGGTCCAAGTTCTGTTCAGGTCACATATTTAGAGAAGAAAGATGTTGTAGACGATGCAAAAATTCAAGAATTAGCGGGTGACGTGAGTGAGGTAAATAATTTTGTATTTTTTTATTTGTTACATACATTTTTTTATATATTGTGTAACATGTAATGTAACCCCTAATTGTTTGAACTTGCTCAGGAAGAGGAAGCATCAAATGTTGCACGGAGGAAGGGGTTAAGAGTACGAAAGGATAGTAAGTGGAAGAAGACCCCATACAGAAAAAACGTGAAGTTGCCAAAACAACCAAACGGCAATTTGTTGGATAAAAATGGGCGACAAAAATTATTCAATTGGGTTAAGAACAATGATGGATATGGTCTTATTAGGGGTTATCTCAAAAACTTGTCAAGGGATTCCATTAAGCAGATACTTCAACCTGGTGAATGGATAAAAGACGAGGTAATGTGGCAAATTTATTTTCAGTTTCTGTACTTAATAGATATGATATAATTTTGGTTGTGTACTTCATATTTGAACTATATATGTATTTTGTATATTTCAGGCCATCGATGAGTTGATTATGACTATGCGGAAATCAATCATTGAGTTTGCAGACTTATTTGATCGTGTAGCTGTGTTGGGATGTAGGTGGTCATCGTCTTATAATCGTGCAACGTTTGACAAGTTTATTGAATCTGATCCTGAGAATTTTCAGATTCGAGACACAATGATACAGGTTATCACTGGTGATTCACCATCACTTTTTCGCAAGCCTCTATATGATGTTGACTTTGTGTACTCTCCACTGAATCTAGAAGATTCTCACTGGGTTGCTATGGAAGTGAATCTGATTGACTGGTGTATTTACATATATGTTCCGCAAGTTTCATACATCAATGATCATAAGCTACAATATTTGCTTGAGCCCCTAGCTACTATGTTCTCATATGTATTGAAGTGTCATGGTAAACACACAAGGTTGGGACAAAGATTGGACATGCCAATGAAGGTCGTTAGGAAGACGGGTTTGGTTAACAATGATGATGGGTACGTTTTTTTCTTAATAATACATACACAATATTTTTTTATTTGTACTTCATTAATAATTTCAGTTTCAATTATATGTTTCATTACATGTAGTGGAAGCTGTGACATATATACTGTGAAGTTTGTCCAGTACTTGGCTTCTGCCCGGAAGGATTTATCGGATATTAGCGAAGATGTTCTGCAGGCTTACAGGGAACAACTAACATATGTTGTGTACTGCAGAGATTGACCTAAATGGTTTCAAGATATGTAGTTGTAATCAACATCTTATGTAGGAGATACAATGAAATGAATTACCACTTCATGTTTGGTACTGTATTTTGATTGAAATGGGATGGACAAATGTGTATTTCAGTACTACCTACGTTTTGTTAAACTTCTTTGATTTCATCATTTCGGCTATATTATGTATGATCTTATATTTTGAACTTCATGATGTATGTACCTTGTGGGTTTATATACATTGTGATTTTATGATATACACAAGTAGTGTATTTTTTTATAACATTTAAATACTTGATGTACGTTCTATTGTGTATTAGTTGTACTTATGTACCCGTTGGACGATTTTGTTTTGAATACATATATCTTAATTGTGTACGTACTTTGTTTGGTTAATGACTTTTGTGTGGTTTAAATACATTATGTATATACCTTTTAGAAGAATTTAATTACACTAATTTGGTAAGTTATATGTACATAATTTGGACATTACAATAAGATGTGTATTTTAACCTGAACTTCTCCAATTTGTATCAACCTCAGAAGTAGTATCACTACGATCGGCTCTCACTCAGGTCCACTCCAAACTGGAGGACAACACGGCCTATACAAGGCATACATATATATATAAAACTCCTACCACACAAAGGGTCACACCTAGACCCAAGGGATCCATAAGGATCATATCCAACTCGTAAACCTCAAAGCCGTAACCGGCATATCTATATCATACTCATCAACATCCGCTACCTAGCATGCTACTACCGCTCATACTAGGAAAGGAAAGGATCTACCTAACTTTAGGTGGATCCGGGACAAGACGCACCTGCGTGACACAAGGGACGCAAGGGTGGAGCAAGCAACCCGCAGGCGCGGCGGAACTCAGCCGCGGGCGCGGTGACAATGCTGCAGGCAATCGCAGGCACGGCGCAGGCGCTGCGGCACGGCTTCCGCAGGGGCGGCGGCTTCCAGGCGCGGGGGCGGCGTCTGTGCAGAACGTGAACCCGCGATTCCTCTTCGGCTCTTCTCGTGATCCAATCACGTCTTTATCATTCCAGATTCACACACATGCATAAACATACACATTACAACATTAACCTACATTCAATCATTTAATCCTAAGCTAAGGAAGGAAGAACAAGGAAGAAGGAAGAGAAGAAGGAGAAGAAAGCTTACCACAGCTGTGGCCTAACCAAGAACTGCTCACCAGTAGCACCTCTGCTGGCTTCCAAGCTCAGCAACAACATCATACCACATCATCATCATCATCACACAACTCTATCAACTCTAAGGAAGAAAAGATCAAGCTCAAGATGGAGAGAAGGAGAAGCAAAGAGGACGTGAAGGCTGGATTGGAAATTGAAGAAGGAAACCCTTGCTTAGCAAGGAAAAGAAAGAAGGCAAAGGGTAAAGCACGGGTCAAAGGAGTCAACAAAACCGGCTGCAACCGCCGGAAACCGCAGGGGCGGGTTTTCTAGACGCAGGGGCGGAACAACAGAGGAGCCGCAGGAGCGGCCTCACAGACCCGCGGGGCGGATAAGGCTAAACTAGCTCCCAAAGACTAAGGCTCTTACACCTCACCCCCCTAAAAACAAGTTTCGTCCCGAAACTTGTAACATCCTCAAACCTCTCGGACTCAAAAGCCGAGGTATAACTCTCTATATAACCTCATACACAAGCATGGAGGAAACCATCAACTCCAACACGAACACTATCCAGGGCATAGAGGAAAACCATCTCTAGCCAACCAGCATCACAAAAGCAGGGAGGAACGAACCATCTCTAGCTATAAACAAACGCACTAGCACAACAAGATCTAATAAGATCACACATCATATCAAGCTAGTACGAAAATAAACACAGCATGGCATATAAGCACATAAGCAAACACTCACCAAGATAGTACTAAGATCTACTCGTAGATCCTACATGTATATCTATCTCGGCATAGAACTCTGGATAGTTCCTATGGATACTATCCTCAGTCTCCCATGTAGCCTCATCAGGTCCTCGTCTCGACCACTGAATCCTCAACATAGGTATGTCCGAACGCAAGCGTCTCATACCTCGTTCTAGGACTGAAATCGGATGCTCAACAAAAGTGTGGTCCGGCTCAACCACCAAATCCTCATAACTCACAATGTGTCTCGCATCTGGTATGTACTCCCTCAGCCGAGACACATGAAATACAGGGTGAACACCCTCTAATCTCGGAGGCAAGGCTAATCTGTAAGCTGCGCTCCCAACCCGATCCAAAATCTCGAACGGTCAGACATATCGGGGGCTCAACTTCCCCTTAATGCCAAAACGTCTAACACCTCGTGTCGGGGACACTCTCAGCCACACATGAGCTCCAACTCTGAACTCTAGAGGTCTATGCCTCCTATCAGCATAAGACTTCTGACGGCTCATAGTAGTCAGCATCCGCTCTCGAATCAGTGCTACTCGAGCCATATCATCCTGAATCTGGTCAGATGCCAAACCACTAACACTGCTCTGCTCATCCCAACATAATGGAGTACGACATCTCTGTCCATACAGTGCCTCATATGGGGTCATCCCAATAGATGCATGCTAGCTGTTGTTGTATGAGAACTCAACAAGTGGGAGATGATCCGTCCACACCTGTCCCCAATCCAACACACAAGCTCGCAACATATCCTCCAGGGTCTGAATGGTCCTCTCTGACTTACCATCTGTCTGAGGATGAAACGCGGTCGTGAAGTGCAAACTCGTCCCCAGGGCAGTCTGAATCTGCTGCCAGAACCTCGAGGTAAATCGTTCATCTCTGTCAGAGACGATCATCCTCGGTACATCATGGAGTCTCACTATCTGCCTAGTGTACTCCTCAGCTAATCTGCTCACTAGCCACGTCTCCCTAATAGGAATGAAACGTGTCGTCTTCGTCAATCTGTCTACTATGACCCAGATGACATCAAAACTCCGGCTCAACCTCAGTCCAGTCACAAAGTCCATGGTGACGTCCTCCCACTTCCTATGTGGAACAGGAAGTGGATGGAGCTCACCTCCAGGTCTGTTATGCTCTATCTTGACCAGCTGGCAGGTCGCACACTCTGCCACAAATCTGGCCACATCAGGCTTCAGCCCTCCCACCAATATAAACGTCTCAAGTCCTGATACATCTTACTCGTACCTGGATGCACAGAGTAAGGTGTACAGTGAGCCTCCTATAAAATCCTCTGTCTCAGCTCGATATCAGCAGGTACATAGACGCGACCGCGGCGTCTCAAAACTCCATCTGCTCCTAGCAGGAACTGTGGTGCCTCATCCCGAGACATCCTATCTCGTATCCTTGTCAGTGTCGGGCAGGTGTCCTGCTTCTGTTGGATCTCACCCAACAGATCAAGAAGAACCTCTAAAGTACGGAGTTGGGCATCCTCATCAGGAAATTGGATGTCCAACTCTAACAAGATCAGATCCCTCTACAACTGATGTTGAACTGTCAGCATCGCAATCGCCTGCTCTCGAGACGTCTTCCTGCTCAGGGCGTCGGCGACAACGTTCGCCCTCCCCGGATGATACAAAATCTCCAAATCAAATTCCTTGATCAGCTCAAGCCACCTACGCTGGCGGTTATTCAATTCCCGCTGCGTGAAAATGTACTTCAGACTCTGATGGTCTGTGAAGATCTGATATGTAACACCATACAGGTAATGTCTTCAGATCTTCAGTGCATGAACTACCGCTGCCAACTACAGATCATGAGTCGGGTAGTTCTCCTCATACGTCTTCAACTATCTAGACGCATATGCAATAACTTTGCCCCGCTGCATCAACACACATCCCAAGCCTAGCTTGGATGCATCACTGTATACTACAAAATCCTCTGTACCCTCTGGTTGTGCCAAAACAGGTGCAGAAGTCAGACGTCTCTTCAGCTCCTCAAAATTCAGCATACACTGATCAGACCATACAAATCTGGTAGTCTTCCTCAGCAAACTCGTCAGTGGACGGGCAATCACAAAAAATCCCTCCACAAAGCGTCTGTAATAACCGGCTAGGCCAAGGAAGCTACGTACTTCCTTGACATTCGTCGGTGTAGTCCATGCAGCTACTGCCTCTATCTTCGCCGGATCAACCTTAAATGTGACCCAGGAATGCTACCTCTGGCATCCAGAACTCGCACTTAGAGAACTTAACATAAAGTTCTCTATCTCGCAAAACCTGCAATACAGTCCTCAGATGTCTTGCATGCTCCTCTCCACTGCAAGAGTATACCAGAATATCATCAATGAAAACTACCACAAACTGATCCAGGAAGTCGATGAAGATATTGTTCATCAACTCCATAAAAACTGCTGCGGCATTCGTAAGTCCAAATGGCATCACTACAAACTCGTAGTGTCCATATCTGGTCCTGAATGCTGTTCTATGCACATCCTACTCTCTCACCCTCAGCTGGTGATATCCTGAACGAAGATCAATCCTGGAGAACACAGTCGCTCCCTAAAGTTGATCTAACAAGTCATCAATACGCAACAATGGATACTTGTTCTTGATGGTCACCTTGTTCAGCTCTTTGTAATCTATACATAACCTCAGTGAACCGTCCTTCTTCCGTACGAAGAGGACAGGTGCTCCCCATGGGGACACGCTAGGGCGAATAAAGCCCTTCTCAGCCAGCTCCTCAAGTTGCTTCTTCAGCTCCAGCATCTCGACAGGCGCCATCCTGTATGGGGCCTTCGAGATAGGTCTCGTACCAGGCTCTAACTCGATACTGAAATCCACACTCCTCCGAGACGGCAAACTGGACAGCTCAGCAAAAACATCAGTAAAATCACAGACAACTGGGATATCCTCTAATGCTGGACTCTCCCCCTCCTTCATGGCATAACACCAGAAGGCATCACAACCCTGTGCAATCAGTCTCGCAGCCCGTATCGCACTGATAACCATGCCAGATTTTCCAAGGTCCCAACCTCGGAAAACCTCTATCTGACCTAACTCGGTAGAGAGGGTAACAGTCCTCCTACCTACATCTAAGACCGCAGAATGTCTATCCATCCAATCCATACCTAGTATAACTTCCTCATGCTCTAACGGCATGACAAAGAAGTCAACTAGTAACACACGAGTCCCTACAGAAATGGGACAACCGTGAATCTCACGGGTACCTCTGACCCTACCACCATCGGGTAACCCTATAATAAAGGGCGTCCCCTCAACTATATCTAAACCAAGACGCTCTACACAAGCATCAGAAATAAAAGAATGCGTAGCACCAATATCAAATAAAACTCTAACAGGTAAACCATGAATCAGAATGGTACATGTAGCAGTAGGTGCAACTGGTTCCTCTGCACTCCTCAACTCAAAAACTCGGCCTTGTGGGCCTCTGGTATCAGTAGTGCCCCCACCACGGCCTCTGCCTCTACTCAGCCTAGGAGTAGATCCCTGAGTCGTAGGGCGATCTGGGACTCTCTGTTGTCCCTGTGTCTGCTGCTGCTGAGGTGGCCTCTGCCCACCTCCCGCTACACTGGCAGGGGAAGAACCCTGCTGAGATGAAGCTCTCCCTCGTCTACAGAAGCTAGCTATGTGACCAGGTCTGCCACAAGTGAAGCAGGTCACCGGCTGCCTCGTACACTCTGATCTCATATGCCCATACTCACTACAGTTGAAGCACTGTACTCCCTTATCTGCACCCAGGCAGATGAAGGATGACTCTGGCGACTTTGGCCCTCGCCCTGAACCAGCAGCTCCACCAGTACCACTGGTCTGTCTAGTCCGTTGTCTCTTCTCAGACCCTCCGGTCTGAGAAGCTCTCCTCTGGCTAGCTCTCTCTCTAGTAATCAGAAGCCCGGTCCTAATAATCGACCAAGGTCTCACAGTGGAAACCCGCCATATAGGTACGGGTAGTATCCCTCAGACGTCGGGAAAACAAATACACATGCTGATCTGCAGAAGGTGCAGCTGGACCCAACAATGCCAGCTCCTCCTGAAATCTCCTGATGGCCTCTGAGACCGGTACATCCTCGAACCCAACCTCAACAAAGTCTCGCAGTTTCTCCCTGCTCAGCGAGGCAGGGCAGAAACGCTGCCGGATCATAGTCCTCATCTGCTCATAACTAGTAACCTGTACTCGTACAGACCTCACCAGTGTTGTGCCAAAACTCTGACAAGGTCTGCACCAACTCAATTTGCCTGTCAGTTGGACATCTAATAGACTCCAGAGCGGGAGTCTACATTTCCTATCCAGAGCTCCACCTCTAATCCACCTTCCCAGTGAAAGGGGTACTCCCATCTGATGAAAAGCCTTCAACCAAGTGTCTGGTCGAGGCCCTCTATGCTCCTCTGCAGCTCGAGCAATCTCAGCGGCAGGTGCCGGTGTAGCTGGCACCTGTGTAACTGCATGAGATCTCTCAGATGATCCCTCTGTGATGGCAGATCAGGGGCACGCCTACCTGCCCTGGCAGCCTCCTCAACACGTCGAATGTACTCGCGGAAGGCTGGTCCCTCCATGGAGACACGATCAGACTCCCCAGACTGGGCTCTCTGTGGCCCTTGTCTCTCAGCTGCACGTTCCCAGTCTCTCAGGAATGGCACTCTCAGCAACCTCCTCGTGGATCTCTTCCGCTGCATGTGAACCACCAGCAGGAGTCCTACCTCGTCCTCTACCTAAAGGGGACTACCTCTACCTCGTCTAGCTGCAGGTAAGGCTCTAGTCTGAACCATCTGCAGAAGACGTAAACCCTAACTTAGAAGGCTATATATATGCCATATGTATAGATATATATCAAATCAATCACAACAGAATATCTATATATATCTATACTGTCGAGGTCTTCAGAGGGGCGA
Organism: Fagopyrum tataricum; assembly: GCA_002319775.1. Lineage (NCBI taxonomy): Eukaryota > Viridiplantae > Streptophyta > Magnoliopsida > Caryophyllales > Polygonaceae > Fagopyrum > Fagopyrum tataricum. The sequence goes on along the minus strand of CM008283.1, from coordinate 36,543,283 downwards.
TGGCTCACGTACACGGTATCCCAAAACATTTGTACTCATTTCAAAACCAAAACCTTTTGAAAAGTCAGACCCCTTTTCGGGTTCTGTTTAGTTATCTATTCGACCTTTATCGCAGATTACTAGTGCCATTGTTGTCAACCTGGGCTCTGATACCAACTTTGTAACACCCCAAATCCGTAGGACTCGGAGTGCTACTGGGCTAGGATCTCACAATGGATCCTGACCCTAGCCTGACAACAATTTCACTGATCTTACAACAAGGCACAAATAGATTAAAACAAAACATGAAACTGATATATATATATATATATATATATATATATATATATATATATATATATATATATATATATATATATATATATATATATATATATATATATGGGCATCCCGACTCAGGCCGGGTACGGCCGGACCCTAGCTCGAAAGTTGCCCGTTTATGCGGGCCGGACTCGGGCTGAGTCCGGACTCCGGGCTGGCGAGTATTTTCGGATCCGCCCGGAACCGGACCTGGGCAGCCCGCCGGGTTCCTCTCTCTTTTTTTTTTTTTTTTTTTCTGTTTGGAGTCTGCACAGGCCAAGGAAGATGCGAGAGGCCGAGGAAGATGCCGAGGAAGATGCCGAGGCCGGAGGAACTTCCAGCAGGGAAGAGAAGACGGGATGATGCCGGTGAGGCCGAGGAAGATACCGATGCCGGTGCCGAGGAAGATACCAATGCCGGTGCGAGGAAGATGTCGAGGTCGAGGAAAGAGAAGACGAACTGTTAGGCGGGAAGAGAAGAAGAACTGCACCAGCGGGGGAAGATGATGATGCCGAGGAAGACGGGATGAGAAGATGGGAAGAGAAGACGGGAGGAGAAGCGGGGAGGAGAAAGAGAAGCTTTTGGCTCCCTCCTTCTGAGTTTTGACTTCTGGGCGGCGGGAGGACTCAGGAGAATTGAAAGAGAAGGATGGGTTAGAGACTAAATTAGGAATACTAGTTACAAGTTTTTTTTTTTTTATAAAAAAAAACGGGCCGGACCTAGCGGCCGCCGGGGCTTAGTCATCTTGTCATACCCACCCGTTTTCTCGGATCGGACAGGCGGGCCGGCCTGCGTTTGCCCAGGTCTATATATATATATATATCCAAAAGGTAATAGAATGTACCGCTGAGTACAAATAAAACCACACTGTACAACAAAAGAACCCATATCCCCGATAACGCCCTAGTGTACGGAGCCCTCAACGGATCACCCACTCTGGATCACTCTGCAGCTCTCCTATCCTGCAAAGTATCTACAACACGGTATAAAACCGTTAGCTAACCATACACATATATAAGAGATGCAGAGCACAAACACACATCAAATAATACTAAACACGTCAACATGATATCACACATTTACCCGGTTCATTATCTTTATAAAGTCCAACAATCAACTCGTATATATATCCATATAAACATATGTGACACGAGGAATACATAATCCTCGCCTCTAGGTCCAATAGCCAACTTGAATGGTGCCTGGAACACCTCCCCGTGTACCCTAAGGGAATGGAGAGTGCCCGAACCGTTTACCAGGTATGGCCTGCCTACAGAGAACCTCCCAGACTCCCGGCGGGATGAAAGGGCAAGTTATCACGGCCCTACAATGGGCAAACAATATACCATAGGTCGGTAACCATCATAACGCATGCTATAAAGCATATAACAACCACCACTCATGCACACATCCTATATAGGAATGGCAACTAAGTAAGTCCCCGGACTTACCTCAACCTCGTAGTCGTTTCAATTGGATCAACCCTCAACTCAGTCCACTCCAAAATGGAGGACAACACGGCCTATACAAGGCATACATATATATATATATATATATCAAACTCCTATCACACAAAGGGTCACACCTAGACCCAAGGGACCCATAAGGATCATATCCAACTCGTAAACCTCAAAGCCGTAACTGGCATATCTATATCATACTCAACAACATCCGCTACCTAGCATGTTACTACCGCTCATACTAGGAAAGGAAAGGATCTACCTAACGTTAGGTAGATCCGGGACAAGACGCACCTGCGTGACACAAGTGACGCAGGGGCGGAGCAAGCAACCGCAGGCGCGGCGGAACTCAGCCGCGGGCGCGGTGACAAGGCTGCAGGCAAATGCAGGCACGACGCAGGCGCTAGCGTGGGCGCTGCGGCACGGATTCAGCAGGGGCGGCGGCTTCCAGGCGCGGGGGCGGCGACAGTGCAGAACGTAGCCCCGCGAGTCTTCTTTCACTCTTCACGTGATCAATTCACGTCTTCTCTCAACCAAAGTCACACACATGCAACCACATACACATTCCAACATCACCCTCTTTCCAAACATCTAATCCTAAGCTAAGGAAAGAAGAAAGAATGAAGAGAAGCAAGGAAGACATACCACAGCCGTGGCCTAGGTTCAAAACTGCTCCAAGACAACACTCCACTAGCTCTCAAGCTCAGCATATCAATCACTAGCATCAACATCAACATCCACCACCATAACTCTCTTACCAACTCAAAGGAAACCAAACACAAGATCAAGAAGGAGAAGGAGAAGCAAGGAGGACGTGAAGACTGGATTGGAAATGTGATGAAACCCTTGCTCAGCAAGGTAAAACGGAAGAAGTAAGGCAAAGGTAAAGCACGGGTCAAAGGAGTCAACAAAACCGGCTGCAGCCGCCGAAAACCGCAGGGGCGGGTTTCCTGGCCGCAGGGGCGCAACAGGGGANTTTCAGATTCACACACATGCATAAACATACACATTCCAACATTAACCTACATTCAATCATCTAATCCTAAGCTAAGGAAGGAAGAACAAGGAAGAAGGAAGAGAAGAAGGAGAAGAAAGCTTACCACAGTTGTGGCCTAACCAGGGACTGCTCACCACTAGCACCTCAGCTGGCTTCCAAGCTCAGCAACAACATCATACCACATCATCATCATCATCACACAACTCTATCAACTCTAAGGAAGAAAAGATCAAGCTCAAGATGGAGAGAAGGAGAAGCAAGGAGGACGTGAAGGCTGGATTGGAAAGTGAAGATGGAAACCCTTGCTCAGCAAGGAAAAGAAAGAAGGCAAAGGGTAAAGCACGGGTCAAAGGAGTCAACAAAACCGGCTGCAACTGCCGGAAACCGCAGGGGCGGGTTTTCTGGCCGCAGGGGCGGAACAACAGAGGAGCCGCAGGGGCGGCCTCACAGACCCGCGGGGGCGGATAAGGCTAAACTAGCTCCCAAAGACTAAGGTTCTTACAAGAAACTTCTACACAAGATTTTGCTCGAGCACGTTTTTCGGCGAACCACCGAGTCATGAATTGTCTGATCTCATCAAGCAAGGCTATAACCGGATATTCTCTTCCTTCTTTCAAAATTCCATTTACACACTCGGCATTGTTACTAGTCATTATGTTATACCTTTTGCCAGGACAGAAAGACCTTTTCCAAGTTGCAATTCCAATATCAATGAGTAACTCACCAATTTTTGGCTTCTCCTACACACATTGACAAGAGTAGTGTTGTTATACGACATGAGTTGTATGAATAAATGTGTATTTCAAGATAATTGAAGCATACATACCCATGAAATTTGACCAAGAATCTCCATGCAATCACTCCTTTTGTAACAGCGGGCACATTCCATGAATTTTTCAAGGATTCTGTTTGATCGTGTTTTCTTCTGCAGATTGCTTTTTAGATGCCAAATGCAATATCCGTGCGATGCAACTTCATAATTTGTAGAAACCCCTTTTTTGATGGAATTGTGTCGATCGGATACAAAGACTAATTCATTGTTGTCATGAACAAAACTCTTTAGGTTCTTGAAGAAGAAATCCCACGATGCGTCGTTTTCACTGTCAACTATTGCAAATGCAATGGGGTATATATGCTGATTAGCATCTTGTGTAGTTGCAACAAATAACACTCCTCCATATTTCCCCTTCAAGTGTGTGCCGTCTATTGTGACAACCTACGTTACAATTGACGTTAAGTTTGTTTTGATACACAAATGATTAAATTATGTAGTTCACATACACATTTTTTTATTAAAAAATACAAAACATGGTTTTGTACTTACCCTTCTCATTGACTGATATCCTCTGACTGATTGTCCATATGCAACGAAGACATATTTGAAACGGTTGTCTTCGTCTACCTCAAGAGCAATTACTGTACCCGGGTTGATAACCTGTAACATATGCAGATATGAAGGTACTGAACTATAGTTATCCTCTAGTGTACCTCTGATCATATCCTTCACAGTTTCTTGTGTCATCCAGCACTTCCAATAACTAGCATCAATATGGTGTAAACTTTTCATTATTGTGATGATCTGGTTGACAGACGGTAATTTCTTTGAATGTCTATACCTACATTTTGTTGAACAATTGTTACGATTATATGTATTTTGTACATATGCTATTCAACAACCACAATCTATGAAAGATAATTTTGAGCACTTACATTGCCTTAACCTTGTCAGCGATTAATTGGTACGAAGCTCCTCTTTTCAGTGACCTCCTCATGTGGAATGAACATGTGTGTGTAGGTACATACTTTGTTGTTGTAAAATACTGTGACTGACCCAACATTGAGAAATGCACCTTCCACTTATAGTTTTTGTCAATACATTTTGCTATTACAATCCTCCTCTTTGACTTCACAATCTTATATTGTGTACATGCTGATATGGCGTTTAGACACAAAGCGTTCTTCAATTCTGTCTTATTACTATACGTCTGCCCAATCATGTAACACCCCAAATCCGTAGGACTCGGAGTGCTATTGGACTAGGATCTCACAATGGATCCTGACCCTAGCTTGACAACAATTTCATAGATCTTACAACAAGGCACCAATAGATTAAAACAAAACATGAAACTGATATATATATATATATATATATATATATATATATATATATATATATATATATATATATATATAGATATCAAAAGGTAATACAATGTACCGCTGAGTACAAACAAACTAGACAGTACAACAAAAACCCATATCCCCGATACCGCCCCAATGTACGGAGCCTTCAGCGGATCACCCACTCTGAATCACTCTGCAGCTCTCCTATCCTGCAAAGTGTCTACAACACGGTATGAAACCGTTAGCTAACCATACACAAATATAGGAATATGCTAGAGCACAAACACACCTCAGAAATCTTAACACATCATCATGCTTTCACACATTTACCCTGTTCATTATCTTTATAAAGTCCAGCAATCAACTCATATATATATCCATATAAACATAGGTGACACGAGGAATATAAACCTCGCCTCTAGGTCCAATAGCCAGCTGGAATGGTGCATGGAACACTACCCCGTGTACCCTAAGGGAATGGGGAGTGCCCGAACCGTTTACCAGGTCTGGCCTGCCTACAGAGAACCTCCCAGACTCCCAGCGGGATGAAAGGGCAAGTTATCACGGCCCTACAATGGGCAAGCAATGTACCATAGGTTGGTGACCAATATAACACATGCTATAAACATATAACACACACCACTCATGCACAACATCCTATAAAGGAATGGAAACTAAGTAAGTCCCACGGACTTACCTCAACCTCGTAGTCGTCTTACTAGATCAACCTCAACTCAGTCCACTCCCAACTGGAGGATAACACGGCCTATACAAGGCATACACATATATCAAACTCCTATCACACAAAGGGTCACACCTAGACCCAAGGGATCCATAAGGGATCATATCCAACTCGTAAACCTCAAAGCCCTAACCGGCAATTCCATAACATACTCGTCAATATCCGAATCCTAGCATGGTACTAAGTTCCTCATACTAGAAAGGAAAGGAACTACCTAACTATAGGTAGTCTTGGGACAAGACGCACCTGCGTGAACTAAGGACGCAGGGACGGAGGAGCTCACCCGCAGGCGCGGCAGGTAAAATCCGCAGGGGCGGTGACAAGGAACGCTGGCAAGCGCAGGCACACCGCTGGCACGACGCAGCCGCTGTGACACGGTAGCCGCGGGGGCGGTGACTTCTGGCCGCGGGAGCGGCGATAGTGCAGAATGCAGTCTCGTGGCTTCTCTTTAGCTCTTCCCGTGATCAATCCCTTCCACTCTCTTCCAGATTCATACACAAGTATCAACATACACATATCAACATCACCCTATGTTCAGAACATCTATTCCTAAGCTAAGGAAGGAAGAGCAAGGAAGAAGGAAGGATGAAGAAGCAAGGAGGAAGAAGCTTACCACTATTGAAAGTCTAGGCAGGCAAGGGCATAAACACACTCAGCTGGCTCCACAAGCTCAGCAACCACAACTAGCATCAACAGTCACACAACCACACACACAACTCTACCAACTCAAGGGAAAAACCAACTCAAGCTCAAGGAGAAAGAAGAAGAAGCAAGAAGGACGTGAAACTGGATTGGAAATGTGAAGAAACCCTTGCTCAGCAAGGTGGAACGAAGGAGGTAAGGTAAGGTAAAGCACGGGTCAAAGGGTCAACAAAACCGGCTGCAGCCGCCGTAACCCGCAGGGGCGGATCACAGGGCCGCAGGGCGGCACACGTGCCCGCGGGTGCGGCAAGACCAATCTCGGCCCAAAGCCAATCTCGGCCATGATCCGATCTCGGTCCGAAAGAAAGGGCTCTCACAAATCATCAACCCAAAGTTTGTTGTAGGTGGTACATAATTGCTCACAGGAAGGACAATCGCCAGGTTGTTACATGTTGTATCTTCAATTGCTTCGTCGTCAACTACATATGTAGAACAATCAACATTGTTTGTAGATGACTGCCCAACACACACTTGTAAAGGGATCATCATATCTCCACCGTCTTTATGTGTTTCAATTGGCACGTTCTCATTCTATGTATGTATGTCATTCAAACTCATTTGCTCATCAACTGATTTTGCAATTGTTTTGACACACAAAGGAACACTCTAACGAAATTACTCCATTTCATTTATTTGGACAAACGTTAGGAAATCATCCCTTGTATTAATATCACACGACCTGAGTGCTGGATTGAAAGGATTTTTGTATGATAACTTTATCCTAAATTCTTTCATACACAAATCAAATCTTGTAGCGATCAGATGAACTAAATCCTCAAATGTTGTGTTAACGTCAACGACTAAAGGCTTACTTGTCAAGTTGCCCTCATAATTCCATTCACCAGCTTCAATATTCCAAGCACCACCGCAATAAGTTGTTACGTACACAAATGTCATATCTGTGTGACAAAGTTAATGTAATGGTGAAATCAATAAATACAGAAGATATGTACTTATTTTAACAACTTCTTACCACATATACACAACTTCTTACACAACTTCGCATGACATCTACATCTACATAAATCAGGACATATACATAATTTATCAATTTTCATAACTTCACACGACATTCTACATCTACATAAATCAGGACATGTACATAAATACACAAGATATCTACATATTTTAACACTTACTATACACAGTATACACAATTCTTCAATATACACAACTTCTCACCACATATATATAATTGCTCAATTTACACAACTTCGCACGACATCTACATGTACATAAATCACGACATATACATATAAACACAAGATATTTACATATTTATCAATATACACAATTGCTGACGATATCTACAGTATTTATCGGTATACACAATTATACATAATTTCTCACTTTTGCTGAAGATATCTACATTATTTCTCGGTATACACAATTATACATAATTTAACACTTTCGCTGACGATATCTACATTATTTATCGGTATACACAATTATACATAATTTAACACTTATCATACACAATATACACAATTGCAACTGTGATTTACATAATTTATCAATAAACACAAATGCGCAGTGAAGAAGGATAGAAGTTTCCAATATTACGAGAAGTGAACAAGAAGTCGTTGTAATTGAGAAATTGACATACCTAATACACAAACAATCGCTCCTTGTGGTTCGATCTTTTATGGCAGACGAAATCGATCGTAACAATCACTCCTTGTAGTTCGATCTTCTATGGCAGACGAAATCGATCGTTTTTTGTTTGGAAACTGTTCTGAGGGTTTACGGAATGGGAGGAAATCGCAGTGAAGAAGGAGAGAGATTTTCAATAATACGTGATTCCTTCATAATCGGAAATAATTGAGTTGCCTTCATTACCTAATTTCAATATATTTTAAATTAGGATAGAATAAGGTTATTTTGGTCATAATTTTTTTTTATCCCATATTATATCTTTTTTGGATTAAAATGAGGAGCTTACTTTCTCCACACATTTTATAAGTAGCCCATATAATACACAAGTTCTCAATTTCAGCCCCATTCCCCATTTCCTCCTTAATGATAACCCTTCGGAACTTATTTTTTCCAAAAGGGGGTTGAGACAAGGAGATCCGATCTCACCTTTGCTTTTCAATTTAGGAGTAGAGGTTCTTGCGCGAAATATTCAAAGAGGTAGTAATCTGAATAAAAAATTGATCGGTTTCCCAATTACCAAACAAGGTAGTATCATTCCTTTCCTAGCGTTCAAAGAGGTAGTAATCCGAAGTTGGATATATCAAACTGGATTTTGATGGAGCTAAAAAAGGAAGGGGGGAATCCGCTTATGGATATATTCTCCGGGATCATGATGCTAGGAAGATTTCTCTTGGCTTTGGGAGATGTGGTAACATATCGGCCCTACATGTTGAAGCAAGCGCGCTAAAGGAAGGTTTGATTGTTGCGTATGATCTTGGGTTTAAACAAATTGAAATTGAGGGTGATTGTCTGGTACTAATTAATTCAATCAAACGAATTTGGAAACCTCCGTGGGAATTAGATCTCTTCTTGTCTGATATTTTCTCTATTCTGGCGGGTTTCTGTCAGGTTAGAGTTAGACATATTTTTAGAGAAATCAACAAGGTTGCGGATTCGCTTGCTGAGATTGGATTTGAGGGCCTCGTTGTGCCCAGTTTATCCCTTGCTCATGTGGATGAACTCATCCGTAAGGATGCCGTTGGATGAAGAGTTTCGATGAGCTAGTCCATTCAAATTTCTTACCTTGTAGTGTCAAAAAAAAAAATTATAACAAAAAAAGGATTTAAAATTTTGGGCGTCGGATCTTGGCGTCGGTGTCTGATGAGCGTCGTCGGATTGCGAGCTTTTTTCCGCTAGTAAAACAGAGACCGTGTATATAGCTTTGTCGTTCCATTTGTATGTACACAACAATATACGAAGTATTTTAAAATATAAAAGGAAAAAAAAAACCAAAATAATATCAACTATCAACATTAAACTCAAAATAATACCAACTTTGAAAATACCTTTGTTTCTTCCAAAAAAATATTACAACTTTGAAAATTATTATGAATAATACAAACTATCGACATATTTACAAAAAATAATATGACTTGTTTTTTGGCAAAAATCCTAACTCCTACGATTAGAAGTATAATACGAGCCGACGAGCCGAGCATCGGCATGCTCAAGCTCGGCTTGTTAATTAACGAGTCGATCCTAATTTTTATACGAGCTTTAAAATGTGTTTATATTCGGCTCGTTTAGAAAGTGAATGAGCTCGAGCCGAGCTTTTGGCGAGCGGATCCCGAGTCGAGCCCGATTAGCTCGGCTAAAATAATGCTCTTGTAGTGTTATTTTGTCCAAACGAGCCGAGCTTTATTCGAACGAGCCGAGCATTGACATGCTCAAGATATAAACGAGTCGAGCGCAACCCAATCCTAAATTTTATACGAGCTTTAGAATGTTTTCATATTCGGTTCGCTTAGAAAATGAACGAGCTCGAGCCCAAGTAGTTTGGCTCATATTACAACCCTATATGTGATGACGTGACAACTAGTTTTTTTACATGTCATCAAAAAAAGTAGGATGAAGTGTGGATCTTATTTTAATAATTAATAAATAATTAAATATTTTTTTAATATGTTAAAACAATAAATTAAGTATTGAAATTTTAATATTTTTGAAAACTTTTTTTCTTAGTTTTGTTTAAATGGTTTTTTTTTTGAAAAATCAAAATGTCTTTTAAAAAATTTAGTCTTTTGATTTAGTTCATAATTTAAAAAAAAAATTGTTGTACCAATTTTTCTAAACAATTCTTTAAAAAAGTATATAATAAAAACTTTCCGAAAAGTTTTTTCCCAATTTTTTTTAAAGATCCATTTTAAAAAATAAATTAAAAAAGTTTAACGTATTAAAATGATATTAATTTATTTTTAGAATAATTCCACATTACACGCCTAATTCTATTGATTTGATGACATGGACGAAACTATTTACCATGTCATCGCTAGAGCCAAGTTTTTTTTACTGAAAAATCAAAGTGTATTATTTTTTTAAAAATACGTTTGTATTATTTTCTGATAGTTTCTAATATTATTTTATGTCCAATATTGATAATTATATTAGTTTGGTTTATTTTTCTAGTATAAAGTATATATGTCAAATAAACAAAGGAGATGGTTCATCCACACGACATTGCGACTGTTGTTCATATGCGGTAGACGCAAGATACAGGTTCAAAATTAAATTTTGGAATTTTATTTTATTTTCTTAGTTTAAGTTTTAAATAATGATTGCACACCGCCTTCACCATGCGTATCAAAGTCCTGACTTCGTTGAAAAGGACCCGAAGTATTCAAGTCCCACCCCGTACCTATTCTCAAATGTCTTTTATGCATATTAGGGATGCCTAACGCATTGGATCTAGCCGATTGGATGCAACCCCCACCCAAGTCTATTATGCAAAATGTACAGAACTTTGGAATCTAAACAAGCTAGTCAATTACACAAGTTTCAACTCAATTGCCAAATGTTTGAGTCAGTTCGCTAAATATTTACCTAGGGCAACCCAACTAGGTTACCGTAACACTTTAGATGGTGGCAACAATAATTGTATTTCCGGAGAAAGAGCTCACCACGACAACGAAGATGACATATCCCGGTCCATTGCCTCTTGGCAAGTCGAAAGGCGGTCTAATACAACAACTACAATGGACATGGCTCTTTGTTTGGGTTTGTCTAATGGTTCAACGGGAAGAGCAAGTAATGTTTTGGTTTGAGGAAGTTGGTGGGAACAAAAAATTTATACCGAGGATTTCTGAACACGATGACGACTTCCTCCAACGATGGTTTGGTAATAGGACAATGAGGGAAATCGCTCTTAAGTTGGTCGCAATAGCTTGTGGAAAGGGGTTCAGATCTAGGTGAAAATGCAAGGGTCTATGGCTCGAGGATGCAAGGTCCCGGGAAATTGGTAGCATCATGTGCCCATGATCCATCCCGAGTTTGATGTTCGCAAGCTACACCACGCCCCTCCTCGCCTTGACATGGATGCTCTAGCTCCCGGTTTTGTTGATACATTATGCAAACCCTGAGAGTAGTAACATTTGAATTCCCAATATATAAAACCGGATTTTGTTGTATAGTGTATTATTATTAGTATTTTTAATATTTTGTTAATCAAAATTGAATATCTTTGACATCTTAAGGACGACGACCCCCACACTAAAGGTCATGAGATGATTCAAATGAATCAAGGATCTCCGAAGGTGACCTCGAGTTCTTGATGATATACATTCATTGTTTGTTTTGATCCAACATAGCAACCTTATTAAGTGAGTGGATCTTCCCTTTTTTTTCAGACCGATCATTCATTAGTACATACTTTCATGGAGATGTGACACCTCGAACGAACACATATCGATCACTTACCGTGGGCGAAATGAGCATGGTGCTTCACGGTGTTTAGGTTATTATGAGACTTGTCATAAATGGATACGCTCTACTTATGCTAGACATTGCAACTTCTTGCATGAATGGCTAGTTGACACATTCCGATTATCCTCTAAGGAGTCCCGACACATCATGATCAGGTTTTATTGTGAGCCCTTAAAGAGGTCATCATTCCCAACTATGCACCCAATTTAGATAACTTTTTAACGGGGATTTTAAACGAACTCATATAAATTCTTTATCCGTCTCCCTAACTACACACCCAGTTTGCGTAATTAGGGTCCGACCCATTAAGTACACGAGCTCCGAAATGAAAGTGTGTAGTCAAAATTAATACGGAGACCATATGCGGAAGTGATTGATTTCCACTTCGTGATCCTAGTGAGTAAATTTCCATTTTGAGAGCCAAGTAGTTAATTTTCACTTCGAGAACCAAATTTATAGTAGATTTCTATTTTGAGAGTTGTATTGATTTCACTTCCGTTCTATATATAAACATATGTTTATGTTCACGGAAAAAAAAAAAACCGAATTACTTGATTATGTTTATTTTACAAAATTTTTAAATGAGTGATCTAATCGTCCTTTCAGCTTTCTAATTCGAATATAATAGTATGTTTTTATCATTTTTTTTCTTTTCAAATTCTCTCTCGCGTGTCCTTTTTCCGTATATCCTCACTCGGTAGCTTTAGAAGGCATTCCAAGGGACCGTTATCCCACAGGAAACAAAACGCAAGAGGAAATGCAACCCCTCCAAATCCCAAACCTATCCGCCTTATCCAAAACCCTCCTTAAACCCTGCAAGACGAACAATCCTCACCAATTTGTCTTCCCCATTCAAGTTCAACCCTCCAAATGCAAAACCCAAATCCCCAAATTCCTTCCCAAAGCCTACGCTCCAGACGAGGTCCCCGTCGACGAGGAGTTCCTAGCGAAATTCGGGCCCAAGGAGAAGGAATCCGAGGAGGAAGCTCGTCGTCGCAACTGGGTCGAGCGTGGATGGGCCCCATGGGAGGAGATTCTCACTCCTGAGGCCGATTTCGCCCGCAAATCCCTCAATGAAGGCGAAGAGGTTGCCCTCAAATCACCCGAGGCCATCGAAGCTTTCAAGATGCTCAGGCCCACCTACGTCAAGAAGAAGATTGAGGAGATGGGTATTTCCGAGGACGAGTACTACGCCAGGCAATTTGAGATTAAGGGCGAGAAACTGGAGCCTCTGGAGACCGTTTGGGATGGCCCATTGGTGGTTCGACACGTGGCCCCTAGAGATTGGCCTCCCAGGGGTTGGCACGTGAACAGGCAGGACTTGGAGTTTATAAGGGAAGGGCATAAGATGATGGCTGAAAGAATCTCACTCGAGGAGTTGGAAGGTGATAATGTGGTGAAGGTTACTGGTGAAGGACATGTGGAAGGGATGTGTTTGGATAGGTATAAGCTCTTCTTGAGTCAGTATCAGGAATGGGTTGAACATAATAAGGATAGGCTGGAAGAAGAGTCTTATAAGGTTTGACATTGAATTTATGCTCTCTTTGTTCATATGTATATAGTTTAGATTTATCAAATTTTAAGGGATGTGCTTGATCTAAACTCTAACTTGTTCCTATTACTTCAAATGTTGTAGTGATTTTTTGTGTGTTTTCAAGCAAGGAAGATTAGAATTACGTGATTTATGATTTCAAAAGATCTACATTTTTTAGGAGTTGGTATAATTTTAGTCCCTAAAGGTGGCTATTTGTTTACAGTTTTTTTAGATACGTAATTGCTCATACGTTAGATATGAAGTTTAACTTTTCAAGTATTGTAATTTGGTCATGTGTGGACCATGCCATTCAAAATATGAAGTTTCGTAATTTGAAGTAGAAATTACATTACAAATGATTTTTTCCTGCATTGTAGTTCTAGGAGTTTTTATCCCTTCTCTCAATCTCTCATCATTGTTAACCAGTAAAGTTGACCACCACTTGATGCTGATCCGGACTTGTGGGTATTGAATGTTGTTTGGACAGTATGATCAAGACTATCATCCAGGTAGGCGGAAAAGAGGGAAGGACTACAAAGAGGGAATGGTAGGAGGTGCTACTTTGCTGCCTTGTTTTTGAGTTTCCTAAGGAATTTATTATTGTGTAAAGATGGAAAATGTACTAATGTGTTGCTTCGTTTTTCTCTGTTTGCAGTATGAGCTTCCCTTCTATTATCCCGGACAGGTAAGTGATTTATGCCCCTTTTCAGTTATTGTTGTATATCTCAATTATTTCCCAACTTAATGCTAACACCATTTGAATCCAAACGAAGTCATTAATCATTATTGTTTGTTACATCTGAGTCTATAACTTTGTGTCAAGATCCTTAGCCTTTCGAATAGTATTCTCACATAACATAAGGCCTTCACCCGATTCAGCTAAACAACAAAATATAGGCTGTTACTTTTTAGTAGGTCATTCCCTCACGAGGTTAAGGTTTGATCAATACAAAGTATAAGTTAGCCCCATAAATTGATTATAGACATGACAGTGAACTTTAGAGACTTGATTATAACATAGGGACACACATGTGGTTATTCTTTTTCCACAGGGTGCCAAAAGTTTTTAAAATTTTAACTGGTATCCTTGAACTTTGGGATTTGTACACTCTGTGTTACATCCTGTATTTTGGATCACAGTAATATACTTTAATGATTGCAGGTCAATTTAAGTTATAAATTAACAAGCTACCCCTACACATTATTTGTTTTGAGGTCTACGGATTTTAGAAAAACCATAAAGTCTATCATATTATATTGGATCCCACAATCTACTTACCAAAATCTGTTGGAAAGCGTTCGGTGGCCACTGTCAGTGAACCACTAATTGCACTCTTTTGAACTATGCAGCTATGTTCGGGTAAAGTGACTACTTTACACCTGTATCAAGGAGCATTTGTTGACATTGGAGGAGTTTATGATGGGTAAGTTTCATTACTTAACATTTTTTTTTGATGTTATGGATATTGATATTACTTAATATACAAGTGATGGTAAATTGAATCTCATTGGAATTATTAGTTGGAAATTTGAACATTCAAATCACCAATTAGGAATTGACAATGTCAAAAACCAACCCACAACATATGGTAAACACTCTCATGGGAATACATGGAGTTCGGTTTTGGTGGAGGAGACAAGAGTCGGTGTGAGTTGTAAGCTAAAGCAGCGGTGTAGGGAGAAGCTTGAATCGAAGGGTTCTCACCTGAGTAAGGACAAAGATCAAATACATGGAGTTGAGTTTTGGGAAGGAGGGACCGGCACGGAAGTGCGGCTAGCCGGGCTAGGTGCAGACATCATTACAAGAAAGGCAAATTTCAACTATCTTAATATCTGGGGTCTATTATTATTATGCATAGGGACAGAGGTAAGACGCAAATGTTAATCACATGATTCAGCTGAGATGGAGAGGAGCTTCGGGTGTGTTATGTGACAGCAAAGTGCCACCAAACTCAAGGGAAAATCCTGTAAGGTGGTAACAAGGCCACCTTTGACGTACAATGTGGGTTTCTTTGGCCGATTTTGAGGGTTCAGGAGCAGAAGTTATTGTGGCAGAGATGAGGATGCTCCGCTGAATATGTGGTCACTCAAGGCTGACATGATTAAAAATGAACTTGTCCGAGACAAGGTTGGAGTGTATAGTATAAGGGATAAGAGATGAGAATCGAGACTCTTTTGGTTTGAACATGTGCAGAGGAGGCGGCCAGATGCCCCAGGAGGTGTGCGCTCCGGAGAACTTGAGTTTTTTGCGCAGCTCGGAGTATGGATGCTTACATCTCGACCCCATACTTGCATATGCGGGATTGCAATAGGATGATGAACGTTTAGGTGGTGAACATTTAAGTAGTATATTCCTTAAGAACTGTGTCGAGAAACTGATACAACTTATATTACGGATCAGAGAGTGTTAGTTAAATGTTTGTGCTTTTTCTACTTTTCCTAACTTTACATTATACAATTTAGTCTTTTTTGTTATTTGACAATTGATTGTATTATCATTATCTACCCAACTGCCCTTATGTATCATGCTATATCCATCTGGTTTGCCCTCTTTCAGATGGGTCCCTATCAAGGATAATGATTGGTACTGGATCCGCCAATATATTAAAGTTGGCATGCATGTTATTGTTGAGGTCTTGGTAAGTTATGATGAATTAAAAAGTTGTAATTTCTGTTTTGTTTTATAATACTTCAGTTTGTTGAGGCTTGCATCTACTATGCAGTCTGTGATATCACGCACACGTTAAATCAATTGCAGCAAGAGAGTTTTGACTTCATATCTTTTTATCAATATCTCTTCACTTTGTTGTGTAATAAAAGAAGTAAACCTGATAAGCATGCATGCACTCAACTTCATAAAATGTTGTCACACTCTAGTAAAAAAGCAGCTTGTTATCTGTAGCTTTTGCACACTATACCATCTTTATCTGTGTTTGTTATTGTAGTTTTTTTCCATGGATAATTAGTGTGCTTGTCTAGTGATTCCCAATGTATTTTGCAGGCTAAAAGAGATCCTTATCGGTTCCGCTTCCCAATTGAACTGCGTTTTGTTGATCCTAATATTGACCGCCTGATGTATGTAAATCCAAAATTTTCACTCATCTTAACCTTGACTACTATTCTACTGACTACTGCAGTCTATTCAGCAAGTGATTTAAAGTCATCATCATCTGAATGGTTCCATTTGTCTATCTTCATGCTGCAGCTTTAATAGGTTCGAATATCCTCCAATATTTCACCGGGACGAGGATACTAATCCAGATGAATTACGCGTACGTACATATACTACAGTTCTTCATACTAAGCCTTTGAACACAATGATCCTACTATGGACCTTCACTTTCGTCTTTTGACGTTGCAGCGTGATTGTGGAAGACCACCACTTCCAAGGAGAGATCCAGGAATTAAATGGGAAGAGGAGCCTTTGTTGTCAAACCACCCTTATGTTGACAAGGTATTTCTAATCTCGAAGTCTCTTCCCGAATTTCTGCTTGATCTTCTCCTTTTAAAAATCAGTCTAAAACCATTCCTATGTCAAACTTGCAAGTAGGTGGGTTCGTTGGTGCGATGTGCTGATTGCTTAGCAGCTACTCATGCTGCTAATTAAGTATTATTTGTGCAGACAGGGTTGTTAAAACTAATAATATATTATAGAGAATTTCCTCTTGGTACCCTTGAGATATTGCCTTTTCCTCTAGGTGTCCACAAGTTTCTAAATTCCTCTCGATACCCTCAAATTTCTATGACATTCCTTTCCTTACCCATTGTTAATTTTTGTGTTAGTTTATACATATTTTGTTAAAAATTAAAACAAATAACATATAAAGGTTATTTTTTTAAAAAATAAACAAAACAAATAAAAAATATTACTTATTTTCTTATAAACTAAACAAAGAAAAAATCCGTTTCTTTTATTTTTGTTTACTTTATAAAAAAAAATTAGTAAATAATTTTTTGTTTACTTTATAAAATTAAAAATTGACGATTAATCGTGTAATCCGGATATAATATATGGAAAATATATTTTTACAAAAATAAAATAAATTTTATTATAAAAAATTTAGAAAATGGGTAGGGAGAGGAATGTTTTAAAAGCTAGAGGGCACCAAGAATAATTTTGAAAACTTGTGAATATCAAGAGGAAAAGACTATACCTCTATAGTACCAAGAGGAAATTCTCTATATTATATGTGTTGCTCCAATCTCCAAGCAAACCTTTTTAATGTTGATTTGGGCGGTAGGGACCGAGGGTGCAGGTGATATTTTTAAAACCATTCCCGAATTTCTGTAGCTTTTGCACACTATAATGCATTTTAAAGTATTTTCGCAAATTTAGTACAAAATTAACATTTATAAAGCCAATAATATCATTAAGTAAGATATAAACTATTTATAGCATATAAACAATGAAGTTGTCATATTTTGTAATTTTAAGACTAAATTTACAAAATTCAAGATATTTCGGTGTATTGGGCTTGCCTTTTCGGTCGGATATTCGGGCAATGGTCCAATGGGTGAAGGTGAAATTTCCATCCCTAGTCACTGTCGATGGCCTAAGAGTAATGATGTGTATAGGCAAGGCTGAGCCCTAGAGAACAGGTATCTTGCCATTGTCTTAGAGTTTTGTAAAGACTTTGCCTTGTATGCCAGTTAGAGCTTCTTTTCATCTAGAGTTGGTGGAAAACCAACTACTTGTACCCTTTAATTCCAAATTATAGTTGTGTTTTGCCTCGATCATCGTTGCTCCTGTTGATTTTGTACCCTTCATAGCCAAGATGAATGTGAATATGGAGTCGTTGGACGTGGTGAGATGGTTTCATCAACCCATATGAGAATTTAGGGTTCGCAAGGCAATATGTTGTATTTGACAACCCCAGACGATGTTTTGTGACAACCTACTTGCCTATTTTCCTCCCTGTCTGAGTAAGAGCTGATTGCTAAGCACTTCCTTAGGCCATGGGAATCTGATCAAGTTGAACAAGACCACCAATTGATAGTCGAAAATCGGGAAACTCACACAAGGACACAAAGTCAGGTTAACGCACAATCGTAGGGAAACCCCAATGAAATCCATTAAAGCCACCTAGAGAGCGACTCTGGCCAAAAGATAGCAAACACCTTGTACAAGATATTTCCTCGATAACTAGAAAAGAGGCCTAATGCATTTTTATGTGACTTCAGCTTATTTCATAATCTTTTCATAATCTAACAATACCGTCGATACACAACTAAGTTATAATGCCTTTTCTTGTTATTTTACATTACAATGCTGTTCAAAATTTACATTCTATGGTCACACTACTGATTCAGTAAGAGCAAAGTATATTGTTAATACTTAATAGCAGTCATTTTGGTTCGTGCTTATGCTTTCTTGTCTTTGATTAAATATAAATTTACATCTTTACACTTGTTACTTGTTTCACAGCTGTGGCAGATACATGTTGCTGAGCAAATGATCTTGGACGATTTGGAAGCAAACCCTGACAAATACAAGGGGAAGAAGTTGTCTGAGTTGACTGATGAAGAAGAGTTCGATGAAGAGCATAGTGTTGAATACACAGAAGCATATTATAAGAAAACTGTACTGCCCAAAGTGGTTCTGGTAAGTTCTCCTATGATATGGATTGTTATATATTTATAACAAAATGTAGAGATCTTTCCTTTTATCAAACACAGGTTCTAAATCTCGTGTTGACCAGTCTATCCATTGTTTGAGTGTGGATAAATCACCTGTCAGCTGAAAAACCGCCTCTATTAAGTTCAACCCTAAAACAAAAAAATTTCAACCCATGAAAACCAAAATTCTTTGCCAAATTTTGTGTTATGAAGCCTGAGCACCAAATTTGAAGTTGTGTGAAATTCATCCCCTAAGAGCCCCCGAGGAAGAGGAGGAAATGACAATGTCCCAAAGTGTAGTTTTCTGAACAAAAATTCCTTCATATGAATGCTTATGTGAATTTGAGAAATTTAGCCTTATTTATTGTGTTAACGAACCTGAATTTGCATCTACATTACCTTGCAGAAACAAAGTGTTCGAGAACTTGACCTGGAGTCTGCTTTGGCAGAGCGTGAGGTTAGATATCCTCTTTTGCTGTAAGTATTTATAGTTAAGAGGCCTGTGAAGGAAGGTTCTAAGGTGTAAAAATGCTCTTAATACAGCTCAATAATAAACTTGAGAAAGAAGCAGAAGAAAGAGGCGAGGAGTTTAGAATTCATAAGCTAAAAAGAAACATAGAAATGGATGAGTACGACTTGATCCATTGGCGCCGATCATTCGAGGAGAGAGAAGCATTTATCCGAGACATCAGCAAGTATGATTATATTACTTTAGTTGATGATACTAAATTACCAATGTTGTGTTGTCATTACTCGTTAAATCCGAAAATGCCTCTTTTGACTTAATTTCAGCCGTCGAGCTGTTGGGTTACCGTTGGAAGAGCCCGGAAGATATGCGGATGCGAGTGAGTTTGGGAATGAGTATGATCCTACAAACCCCCTGTATCGGTACGACTATTGGGGAGAACCTAAGAATTCAGAGAAGAGCAAACAAGAGCGAATGACAGACGCCCACAACAAGTCGATTGTTGGAAAAGGCAATGTTTGGTACGAAATGTCGTACGAAGAAGCCATGAAGCAACAAGAACGTAGGGCAGCTCAGTCCCCAAAGGAGCGCGTACAACAAGAGGGAAGTGCAGGGGAGGATAGCGACAGTGATGACGACTTTGATTACAGCATTCTCGGGGACTTGAGTGCCGATTATGCAAACCAGCCCCATGTTAATGGGACGGAATCAATTATGTCGGATGAAGGCCTATTCGAGGATTAAGTGTTGCAATCACTATCTGTTAATTTAGGCGTAGATTGTGTGGGAAGAGTTTTTTTTGATCAGAGAGCTGTAGCTTTGTGGTATATGTTGTCATATTTTGAGCCTTCTAAACAAGCTCAAAATTGAAGTTACTGAATATCTGTAAGAATAGTATTTGGTCATCAGAAAATCTGGTTAAGAAGTATAGAGCTTCTAAAGAAACGTGTAGATACTCATTCTAGTGTTGCTGAACTATAATCGCCTTTTGAAGCAAACAACTTGAGGATTATTACAAAGAACTTATATATAAGTGTTGTAACAACTAGTAATGTTCAAACTCGAAAAGCTAGGCCTTGAGTGATTTTATTCTTATCTTACATGGTAAGTTGCAGCAATCTAGCATATGAAACTTATATTGCCTTTGAAGGAAGAACAGTTGATCTGTTAAAACCGTAGACGAATCGAGCAGGAGATCCTCCTTGCATTCGCTGTTGAGGGATCATAGGAGCAACCAACGGAAAGATGATTTGATGTTGAGAATTTCCAATTGCAACTGATGACATATAATGCCCCTGCAAACACTATTAGCATAGCAAACTGAGTTAAACAGAAAAACTCTGGCTGTCTGTGACATCAACTCCAATATTGACTCACAAGTTGTGGAAGCTATTCCATGTGGATTGTATTGTGATAACAAACCTAATTAGCACATAGGGTTCGTTTCGGAAAAGCTAAAACTTATTGGGTAACTAGCTGATTAAAATAATTTCTTTTTGCAATATAGCCAGATTAATTTTAGAGAATAATTGCCACAATAATCCTGATAATCCAAATTGCATGTAGAATGAAAAAAGGGTCAGAATAATCCCAGACGAAAGCACCCATATTTGTCATACTCAGACGTGAGACCATATATATATATATATATATATATTCATTTAAGTGTTTCAAGAAACAATAAGTACAAGTTTTAGATAATTACTTGTGCCTGGAATTGCAACATGTGGATGTAGTTGATGGTTTCCTCAAGGATAGATGCTGTGTCATTCTGGAGCAAAAACTCAGAAATCGCAACAAAAACTAAAAATCTAGTAGAAGCCTATATCTAAGAAAGAAGAAAGAAGAAAGAAAGGAAAACCTTGTGATGGTGAGGTATGAGTTCTTGCAGAGTTCTGATCTTGCCCTTTAACCTTTGCCTCCGTTTCTGTCACATGAACCATTTGAATTCAATTACAGCAGTGATTCAAGTAGAGTTTCATGCTTTATACCTTTTCAGCGATGCTGTGTTTCTTCACAGCAGATCTAAGTTGTTGTTCCTCATCCTCCTCACCATGTCTTGATCTCTCTATAGGTATTCCCATTCTTTCTGCACTTTCGTGGATGATAAAGTGATAACGAGTCTAGTACTTAAACCGAGGACTCCTCCTTCTACTTGTACTGTCAGACCTTATGGGCATGATGCGTTATTACGTGCATACAGACGAGACTTTGAGTTTTGGCATGTTTCATCGTATACGATGATTATATTACTTTAGTTTTGTTTGAATCAAGGTATGCAACTAGGCAATGGAATTATGTGGATACAGCCCAGCACACGTTCACACTACACTACTATATTGCAGGTCAGGCATATTATCCGTTTGGATAATTTTTTTGCTTATAAATGTTTATATTACATTTCATGCATGACATCACTCTCGATAAGGATTGTGAATAACTGCTAAAAAAAATATATATGAAAGAAATAGCTAGATGTATAACCAATGGAGGAGTTGCAGATTTTTTTATAGGATCAAACTGTTTAACTGTTTTGCATATTCATGGCATGACAACCAGCTAAGTTTTGCTAAACTGTGATTAAGATAGCTGGATGAGAAAAACATTAGTTGTAGAGGAAACAAAATTAGTAATGAATAAGGAATTCTACCAGAGGATTCGTTAACAGAAGTTTCTAGATTTTTGAGGTCACAGGTTTAGTTATGGTAAAAAAACTATGAATGAATCTCGACTATTAAAAGATAATTCAATAGTTAGATCATATTTATCCTCACCGTCAAGCAAGTTGCTTTTCAAAATTATGAAAGTGCAATTTTTCAGCTGCTTCATTGATCTTGGGAGGCCCCAAATTAACAAATTCAAAATGAAATCAAATCCATTTAACTATGGATTCAAATCGAAGGATGAAGGAGTTGATCCAAAATAGAGATTTGATGCTTATCCAAATGAAATCAAATCCATTGAACCATCTATTCAAATCGAAGGACGAGGGTGCTGAGCCAAAAAGAGATTTGGTGCTTGTGCTTCGTTGGCTTGAGAAAGATTAACAATGGCTGGCTCAAGAGGGTACTGATTGATGATTTTCTGGAAATTTTCATTCTCTTCATTTCCTCAATCGGACCGAGCACCAAATAGAAACACAATGAATAAAAAATGTTCAACTTCATGTCAAAATCCTGGCGCCAAACGGACCCTAGAGTATGTTGGTATCTTAGCTTCTTGTACTACTTTTACATGAAAGAAAACACAAAGCTAAACCATCCAAAAAGCCAAAGTTTGACGAGCTTTGCACATGATACGCAGAACTTCATGCATCAGCCATCAGACCCTCGTGATCATCTGCTAGATCCCCAGTTAGCTCATTTGGAGAGAACAAGTCCGCTTGAACCGGGACATCTTTCAACTGCTGGGATGAAACAACATCCGCTATTGCTTTCATTGCTGATGATGACTTGTCGTTATCATCATCGTCAGCCTTAGAAGTACCAGGTTCCGCTGATGCGTCCTCCTCTTGAGGTGGTGGCACAAAGAATGGTATTTTCCCTCTTTGCCAATCATGGAGAACCATTTTTGCAGCAGTCGTCAAGTCAGGCTCCCCTCCCTGTTCAAATACACCATCAATCGTCATAAGATCATAACCACATCACCAATTTGGTCATCCTAGTGGATTTCATGCATGGTTTCAAGTTGACAAAACCCGTTATTAGTCTCTCATCACATTTCAAGTATTCATGACAATAATAAGCGTATTACCGTATCATAAAATAAAAATGGTCAAAGTAGACTAGAAACACACCTTTAAAAGCTTGCCACTTATTTTGCAGAGCTTCACCAGAAAATCATTGTCATCTTCCCTGGAACCATTAGATGCTGAACGTTAGAACTAAAGATAAGCCTAAAGAACAAAACAACACCCACCAAATGTACACTTTGATATTTTTATTTGATTGTCATGGCTCAGCTTCATGATAATAACGGAGCTTGGAGTGGACATAAATCTTGGAAAACTAAAAAGTTACATATAACATTAAGGCAAATAGGCAATATATATATATATATATATATATATATATATATATATATATATATATATATATATATATATATATATATATATATATATATATATATATATATATATATTATATCACATACCAATCTAATATTTTGTATGCTCTTTGCAGGTGTTCCTTCTTCACCCTGTTCAAAACCTCTCCAATATGCTCTGATGCATCTTGCAAATTTGCCACTCGTACCTGCAGAGATCACAAGTTAACATTGTTCGATATAAAGAAAAGTGGAAAAACTGAACAAGCACAACACCACCTGTGATTTATAGTTGTTGCACCAAATCACTCATTATTTGTAGTTGTTTGCACAATACCATCCCTTATTTACAGTTTTTGCACCAAAGCACCCATTACTTATCGTTGTTTGCACCCAACCATTTAAAACAATCACCCCAAAACATCTTTTCCATCTATTTGATAAAAAAGAAATGCAAACAACTATATATAATAGGTGGTTTATGCTTTTTCTCCTAAGAAAATGACAAAGGTAAGCATTCATTACGTACCACACCCTTCAGTACAACATCTGTCTCTGAGTCCCTGTTCTGGTAAACAACCCCGGGGCAATCAATAAGATAGATCTTCTTTGTAAGTGTAATATACTGCCAGACTTTAGTCTCCCCAGGTATAGGAGCCACCTTGCAGACCTTCCAGTTTTTAAGAAAAACAGATAATAGTTAGTAACTTCGTAAATATATAGAAAAATACAAGATAGCATACATGAGAATTACATTCTTTGTGCGCAAAGTATTTATGACAGATGACTTTCCAACGTTTGGGTAACCAATAAATCCAACTGATATTGCTTGCTTGTCACTCTTCAATCGGGAGAACTGTCTGAGAACAGATAGAAGAGAACCCTGAAAGACAATAGAAAAAATTTACTCAAATTGAGAAATCTGCCACCATAAGCAAGCAATATAATTAGGCAGTAATCTGCAAGAATATGATCTTTTCACAATTTTGATCCAACTCATTGCATCTCTATAAAAAATAAGACCCAACAAGCAATCAGTTTCTAACTACTATAGAGAAACAAACAACAAATGTACATAATTGAGAAACTCCCAACAATACATGCCTATTGCTGTTTACCAGAAGGACAGCCGACAAAGCAAATAAGAATAAGCAATCTCTATAAAAAATAAGACCCAACAAGCAATCATTTTTAACTACTATAGAGAAACAAACAACAAATGTACATAATTGAGAAATCCACAACAATACATGCCTATAGCTGTTTACCAGAAGGACAGCCGACAAATCAAATAAGAATAAGCAACTCAAAACCAGGCTGGTACAGAGGCCGCTTACTACTAGCATTAGCAACCTTATCTAAGAACAAGCCCTAGCATCAACAAGCAACCAAGAACAGGGGGCTCCCAAAATTCAATGCACAGAGTATCTAGTTCACAACATAACTTAAATTTCAATATTCATCAGCAGCATGGATGATCAATTTATCACAGCGACCTACTTAGTAGGAGATGCAGCCTTATGGTGATAAATGCATACCTTTCCAAAAGGCTTGTTAACGTTTGCATGGAATGCTAAGGTAGGATATTCCTTTGATAGCACTCTAAGCCATCCTTTTGTAGCCCAAGCAGGGATTAGATCACACTGTGAAAGATGTCACAATCATTATTCTAAATGGTGGTGCATGATATTTGAAAGTCAATGGTCAAGCATAACCAACAAACCTTGTTTAATAGAAAAACCATATGTTTATGCTTGCAGTTCTCTTTCAGATGCTTCTCTAGATGATAGCATCTCGTACCTTGTGGATCCCTGGCATCCAAAACCTGCATTGTAAAAGTCAATGAGAAGAAACTTTCATAAAATTGGTAGAATTCTCCGGACAGAAAGGGCCATCAGCCATGAGAAGAAGGGGGTTAGTAGAGCTGCGTGCAATCTATAACTGTCTTCCAATTATTCACCAACTATTGCCCTTCCCATACTTCGAATAGAAGGTCGAAATATATGGTGAGAAACAGAATTGTCTGCAAATGCTTGCAATTTAACTTCCTTGTTACTTTTGCACGGATTATTAAACTGAAAATACAAACGATATTATCAAACAACTCTATGCAATAATTAAATATATGAGACATACTTATCTATCAACCTATTGCAGATACATTCCTCAGAAGAACATGCAAATAAATGTTCTTCTCTTGGCTTTATTTTTTTAACCCTTGAGAGTTGATCTATCAGCATCAGAAAATCAATACTACAACGACTTTTCAAGATTTATCTTTATAGAAATTATTTTGGTACGTTCACAACTAATCCCATGTTCATTCGGGGGAGAGTAAGGGCTAAGCAAACAGCTATGTACCTGAACAACAACATCTGAAGAGTCTATCACTTTGTAGAGTTCACTCCATATACGCTTACTTTGACCCTTCTCAAACATTGTATGACGAACCAAGTCCCTGAATCCATCCACTTCATCTCCTTCTGCTTCTGGCTTTGAACCATTCTTCTCATCAAAAGCATCTGGAAGAGATGGAAAGGTATTGTAAAAGCTGAACAATAACTACAAACACATTTTGCAAGCACAAATTGTAGAAATAACATTCTCAAACTTTCCTGGCTAACTACAGTATAAACATTTCTTCTGCCACAGGTCTCAGAACAGGACAAATGAGGCAATAGGAACTTCAGAAAGGTATCAATATTACCTTGTAAATTATCAGCCTTCTTTAATAGTGATTCATAGTCTGTTGACATAAGCTTTGGACGTTTCCTCTTCATTTTTGGTCCAAAAGTATTCTGAAAAGGCTCTGTCTCAAGAAGATGGGCCCTAGATTGCTGATAATAGAGCAAGAGAGGTTATTCGAAGTTTAACAAGGTAAAAACATGTAGGATAACATAATTTTTCAATAAATGTAACACAAGCACGGGCCCAATTGCTGATAACAGAGCAAGAGAGGTTATTTGAAGTTTAACAAGGTAAAAACATGTAGGATAACATAATTTTTCAATAAATGTAACACAAGCATGGGCCCAATCAACCTAATACCGAAGGTAGAAGACTGATCATATAACAGTACACAAAACCCTTTAGCTGTTTTTGACAAGGCACTCAATAAAGATTTTTGGCCCAAATACTGGAGTCATTTCCGAAATACATATTACTGTACATCACATATAGTCAAGCCCTCACCAACATGAACAACATGGACATGCACAAACTAATCAAATAACACATTGATGGAATTTTTTTGCAGTACCTTTTGACGGTCATTCAATAGAGACATGGGAAGTTTTTTCTCCCTCAAGATAACATTGTAGCTGCTTGATAAGTGGTTCTGGAGCTCATCACGAAAAAATTCAAGCTGCTTCTGATCGACAACTCGAGTATTACCTTTTAAGAAGGAAGATCACATAAGTTGTAAAACTCCATCTCCAAAAGAACAGAACTATAGAATCACTCCAAAATATTGATTACTTCACTAATATGTACACGAGTAAGAATGCTTCCAAAACCAATTCAGCAAAATATGAGCCAATCGGCTGCTCAAATATCAGGAATGACATGCAATGCATATGCTCCTCAAAACGAACTATAGATCCAATCCACCAAGGAAAGCCAAATGTGCTTGAAGAATGCCATGGAGACCAAAAACCCTATATTAATCTTAGGTTACATCCATTAACCATAATTGATTCTACAAATAATTTCAGAATATCAAGTATGATGCATTTAATGGAATTTTGAACCCGACACGCCAAAAAAAACATACCGAACCAACGACGATCCGGTTGGATGCGAGTGGAGGGCAACTCCTTGGACTGATACTCGTGGCTGAGAACCTTCCCTTTCTGGTCACGCTTGGGCCGATAATTATACATCTTGAGACGTTTAACGGTGGCGGAGCTACGAGTCTCGCTGGTTCCAACATTGGCCCTGTTGACATCCAGTGAATGCTTGGGCTTGCCCTCCTTCTTTTTAGCCATAGCAAATGAAGTTTACGGATACTGGGCTGAGAGCTATGGTACACTGAAACAGAAAGACAATCATAAATTTTTTAATAAAAGAAAGGGGCGGAAAGGTCAACAAAATGTACATAAATATTATTTTGAACATCTAAATACGGTAAATGTATATAACATCATCAGATAGCTAAAAAGAACTCAATTTGAGAAATAAAGTAGATTAGTACATGAAATAAACACTAATTGTTGATGGAGTTTACATTTTACATCCTTCAATCTCAGCCCATCATTGCGAATTCTAGGGTATTAAAATCATGAAACTAAGTTAGCCAACTAGCTCCAACAAGATCTCATACACTAAATTCTAATATACGAGTCTCAGATATTGTTCAACCATGTACTAAGAGGCTAAGACATATCATGTGGATTTTTCAGCACACTTAATTCACCTCAATATACAACAAAATTGCAACCTCAGATTCTGAAAAAAACCTAGCGTGACTCAACCGAGAGTCTGAAAGAGACGAAGAAAGAACTTAGTTGAGTGCAAATTTACGAATAGATTGAGCACAAATGTCTTCTACTGTAAAAAAAATCAAATCCAAAGGTCGAACATACAAATGAAAAATAAGATATTTGTATGGTTGGTAATACGATAACGGTGTATGCATAAACGAAAGCTATGTAAAGAAAATGAAAATTGCAGTAGAAAACTGGACGACTCCAGGAACGGAGGGAATACCTGGTAGTACAACAATGGTGTGGGCGTGGGGCGGAGGAAAAGAGAGAACGAAGAATCTGTGCACGAGGGTTAGAGATGAACAAGTACCAGCAGCTAAAAAATGTAATTGGGCCTTTAACATGAAGAAGGCCCATTAAGCGGCCCATTAAGATGATGATACAATAATCGCCAATGAGCATCATCTTTGGTTTTTGTTTCTGACTTGCTCCAGCAGATCTTGATTATATCATAGACTCATAGTGAAGGATTCTCTTGTGGAGACTGCCAAACAGGAAGAAAGTTTGTCAAGTGATATCATAGTGTGCTGCTATAGGTGCATTTTAGCTCGTTCATGGTGCAGGAAAGCTTTATGGACAAAGAGGATACCCAAACGAACTCCAAAATAAATGGAAGATGAAATGTGCTTTGACTGCCTCCAAAATCGAATTCGATCCGATTTCTCCGACCAACTCCTCGTCTCTTATGGCATCTTCGATTCCCCTCTCCCCTTTGGTCATCGAGCTGTCGTCAAGGTCCCACTCACTTCTCTGTTTATCTTATGCCTTTTTCTTCATTTTTGGGAATTTTGTCACTAATCCTCTTTGAAACTCTGGTTTCTAGGTTCAAAATTCCAATGGAGAGGGCTCTACTGAATTGTTGCTGGTATATCTACCCAGCCATCGGGATGATTGCATTACTAATTACATGTATGATTATCCTGTTTTCTCTGTTGCTCTTTCACATCAGTGCTTCTGTTTGATTTGCTCTGTCTGTTGTCAGTGGACCTCTTACTGTTATTACAGGAAATTTCAATTGATTTTGTCTTAGTTTACTTGCTGAAGTTGCTCGATAATGCCCGGCTACTTGCCATTTTTCATCCGCATGGTTTAATTCTCTATGTAGGGAAGATAAATAATAGATGATTATTTGTATCATTCAAACAAGCAATACTGACATCCATCACTTTTCAGATTACATTCCAATTACAAACGTATAATTATATGGGGGTCTAAGCTTACAATCCAATTACAAACTCTTGTATCATCTGCATGGATCAATTTCCAATTTTAATGACTCCTCCTTCCATTCGTCCTAAACCCCATTACTATTCATGGTAGCTGATTCACAAATGGAACAATTTCAAGGTTATGGTAACAAATTTATAAGAAAATGGATAGAAAGGAAATTATTTTAACCTGCCTTTGTGCTATAGGTTATACCTATCTAGGGAATAGTTCTGTATACATATGCAGTTTTCTCACTAGTGTTAGAAGTGCATGCCAGATTGAGGAACCGCCTAAGCTAAACTTCTTTTGAACTAAAGGGATGCGGATATCTTTTTATTGATCTTTGTAGTTATTTGGTGAAGTAGGAAGGGAATAGTTTTTTTTTTGGTTGGTATTTTGTATTTTGACTTTATATATCCAATTGAATATGACATGGGGCATTGGTTTTATGCTGTGACTCCCATGTGGATGAAAAGGTATGGAACACAAAAATGAGAAGCAGTTTAGAAGATAATATGATTTGGAGTCAGTTTGATGCAATAGTAATAACCCAAGAAAGTTTCATTTCCGTTTACCAAAACAATGGACCTTATGTGTCACGTGGTAAAGAATCCATTAATAGCCGACTTACTGATTTTTTTTATTTAGGACTATCTTCCTGGGTTCTATTTCAGTTGATGTCAGTTTCTTATATGTTTTTTTTCCTGTATTTATGTAGAAATGAGCATCTTGTAAAGAATGCCCAAGGCACTGAAAATCAGGTACTGATAAGCTAGACAGGATTCAACAAGAGAAGTCATTACAAAGCTCTAGCCTGATATTTTTATTGACTTTCTATGCAGAACAATGACAAGAGTTCTCTGAATGGTAGCAGAAAGGTATTCTTATCTGGATTATATTCTGATGATTATATGTGTACACATTCTGATCACCATGCCTGCATAAGATCCATCACGGCTATAGCTCCATATGTTCATATTGGTGTCTGTTCCTACAAGTTACTTGGAGATCTGGCTTCCAGTTTATCATCTGGATCCATAGAAGATGACATATTGTATTCCCTTATACTCCTGATTGAAGGAAAAGCAACAAGTCACGCAGGAAAAAATTTCCTTAGATTGATAGGAATACCTTCATTTGATGATGAATATGTCCCTGGCTGCTTAAGGCATCCAAACCTAGTTCCTGCTTTGGGAATGCTGAAGTCATCAGGTTATAGCTGTCTAGTTATCCCAAAAGCTCCTTATACCTTGGAAAATATTCTTCACTTCAGCCCTGAAGCATTAAGCTCTGAGTGGCTGATAAGCTTTCTAATTTATCAGCTTCTATCAGCCCTCGCTTATCTCCATGGGATGGGGCTAGCCCACGGAAACATCTGCCCCTCTAAGGTAGCTTTGACTAATTCATCCTGGGCTTGGTTGAGCATTTGTGATGAACAGCATCCTGACGACCCTTTAGTTTCTTCTGCATTAGGTACAAATTGCGATGGACAAAACTGTCTTTCTCAAGTGCTTTATGCTAATCTGAAATTATCCTCGTTAGAGGATTGGCATACGTATTTCTATAAATGGTGGAGGGGAGAACTGAGCAACTTTGAATACCTACTTATCTTAAACAGGCTTGCTGGAAGAAGATGGGGGGATCACACATTCCATACAGTAATGCCATGGGTAATAGATTTCACTGTGAAACCAGATGAGAACTTTGAAATGGGTTGGCGTGATTTAAGGAAGAGTAAGTGGCGTTTAGCAAAGGGAGACGAGCAGTTGGATTTTACGTATGCAACGTCTGAAATACCGCACCATGTCTCAGATGAATGTCTATCTGAGCTGGCTGTATGCAGCTACAAAGCTAGGAGACTGCCATTAAGTATTCTTCGTTCTGCTGTACGTTCAGTCTATGAACCCAACGAATATCCTTCTACGATGCAAAGACTTTACCAGTGGACTCCTGATGAGTGTATTCCGGAGTTCTATTGTGATCCACATATCTTTTATTCTCTTCACTCTGGTATGAGTGACTTGACTGTTCCTTCTTGGGCTGGAAATCCCAAGGAGTTCATTATAATGCACCGAGAGGCACTTGAAAGCCAACGCGTCTCTCGTGAAATCCATCATTGGATTGATATCACTTTTGGGTACAAAATGTCCGGTCAAGCGGCTGTATCTGCAAAGAATGTAATGTTGTCCTCTTCAGATCCTACGTTACCCAAGTGTATGGGACGGCGACAGCTCTTTACTCAACCACACCCTCCTCGCCTAGTTGCTGCGACAAAAGCATCTAATGCAGAAAATGGACCTTTGAAACTTGAAAAGGATGCTAATCAGCGTGGGAAAGCTGTAGAAAATGATTATTTGCTGAAGTTAGAGAAAGCAGCTTCATTTTGTGAACATGCCTTGCATTTAAGTCCAAAATACTGCTATAAACCAGAGACAATTGTGACTAACTGTTCTTCAGTGGAAAAGCAATCACGTGACTGGTACAAACATTGTGTAACTAAAGTAAGTAACGATGAATGCAACTATGGTGTGATACACAACATTGATGGCAATTTGCTTCTTGAGCATCTCGGATTAGATGATACTCCTTCCGGCTATCAAGAGCTATTGCTTTGGAGGCAAAAACTATCATCTGTTCCACATAGAGTTTCTGAAAGTGCTGCTAGAGATATCTTTTCTATTGGTTGCATTATAGCTGAACTTTACATGAGGAGGCCACTTTTTGATTCAGTTTCACTATCAATGTTCGAGAAAGATGATGTTTTGCCAGGACCGATGAAGTTACTGCCCCCTCACATAAAAATTGTTGTTGAAGCATGTCTTCAGAAGGACTGGAGGAGGTAAGTATTTTTCGAAAAATGATTCCAGTTCAGCATCTACCTCTTCTCATCAGTTTAGGAACAAGTTCTCTTCTTTTTTTCTTTGATAATGATTTCTTTTGTTAAAATATCAGTTACTGAAGTTGATTGTTTTGCTTCTTGTAATTACTATCATTAGGAGGCCTTCTGCAAAGAATCTATTGGACTCTCCATTTTTTCCAGCAACGATCAAGTCATCATATTTATTTCTTGCTCCTCTACATCTATCATCTGATGATGGAACTCGTTTACGTTATGCTGCAAATTTTGCAAAACTGGGGGCATTGAGAGCGATGGGCACATTTGCAGCTGAAAAATGTGCATCTTATTGCATGCCGTTTTTGGTGAATCCTTTGTCAGATGCTGAGGCTGAGTGGGCCTACATAGTGTTGAAGGAATTCCTATTGTGCCTGAACCCAAAAGCTGTCAAGCAATTGATTTTGCCTGCAGTTCAGAAGATTTTACAGGCTAGTTCTTTTCTTTTTTTCAATGTTTTTACAGGCTAGTTAAAGAGTTCAGTTCTCAGTCCTTTGATTTGTTTACATCATACTGGAAGCTGAAACTTATGGAGGATTTCATTTCAGGCAACAGGTTATTCGCATCTGAAAGTTTCTCTTTTGCAAGATTCATTTGTGCGTGAGGTGTGGAATCATGTCGGGAAAAAAGTATACCTGGAGAAAATACATCCAATCGTTCTTTCAAACTTATCTATGGCTCCTCATAAGAGTTCTTCTGCTGCTGCCTCTGTGCTGCTTATTGGATCAAGTGAGGAGCTTGGGGTGCCTATCACCATTCATCAGGTTTTTTACATTGTAGTTCTGTCCCCCTAAAGATGATTGTTTTTTCACTTAGCTTGATTCTGGCTGTTCTGCACTATTTCAGACAATCTTGCCCCTGATATGTTGTTTTGGGAAGGGGCTCTGTGCTGATGGAATTGATGTGCTGGTTAGAATTGGTAAGAGATCTATCTATTGTTTGTTTTTTCGTAAAATAAAATTTCATACTATCGACTTACTTCAGTTACAATGACAACTTTCCAGGCATCGTTTTGGGCGAGAACTTCATTGTGCAGCAAATTTTACCCTTGCTGAAGAATGTTGTTCGCTCTTGCATTGACACGTCTTTCGTGAACAAACCTGAGCCATTGCACTGCTGGAACTCTTTAGCTCTAGTTGACTGTCTTAGAACATTAGATGGCTTAATTTCATATGTTCCGAAAGAAGTTGTGGTAAAGGAGCTGATTGAAGTAATAATTTCTCTCTTTTAAGCTCTACTATTAGGCTCCTTTTTTGTGGCCTTCTCCTTTCTTTAGTATTGAGAAGTATTCTGAAAGTTTCTTGCTTGAATGATGCAGGATAAGAGCTGCTTATTTGTTGTGGGTATTATGAAGAGCAATTTGGAAATTCTAGTCCTTCAGGTGTTTGGAATTTTCATTTGAGTAGATATTTACTTCATTCTTATATTTGACATTGCAATTTTATCCACATCATTTCATTTTGACATCACCAACTATTGTGCTAAGCTCACTGTAATTCGTCATGCAGTTTCTTGTTCCTTTTTTTAGTGACTATACATGGCTTCAAAAGCTTATCCTATGCTTCATTTAAAGTTCTAATCCATCTTCTAGTTTGGTTACTTATTCTGTATGTTAGATGCCCATGCAGGTTTCGCATTTTTATCCTGTTTGATCCATCAGTTTTTTCATCCATGAAGCCTTCAAAAGTTCAACTAAAAAATTAGAGGAAAAATATGAGATCTATCAATGTTGATTGTTAGAAAATTAGAGCTCTCCTCTGTATACATTTTCTTAATTCTTAAAAAATTTTTGAAGTGTACATCATTCTACTTACATTGTTTATTTCTTTTCACCCCTTCTTAAGCATGCCCTTCATACAGGACAGCAGCCAATCATTACAAGTCTAATACATATCCATTTGTTGGTCAGGCTGCAGCTACTACGCTTATTGCTGTTTGTCAGCACCTTGGTCCAGAGTTGGCGGCTTTTCATGTCCTACCTAAGCTTAAAGACCTATTCGATGAGCTTGCTTTCTCTCAGGAATCACTTAGCAGATCTGGTACTCTTTGCAGGAACACCAGAAGTTCTAAGCGATATGCTTCCACTGAGATTGAATTTGAGAGCCGTATGGACCTCGTGTTAGTGCTTCCTGCTTATGATTTCTCCCAAACACTTAAAGATGATGCATTATGGATTCATCTCAATAAATAATTTACTCATGGTCAACATTTGCAGATTTCTGTTATATCCTTCTTTTGCTTCTCTTCTGGGGATAGAGAAAATGCGCCAATGCTGTACAACATGGTTGCTTCTTGAACAGTATCTTTTACGGCAGCACAATTGGAAGGTAGGAAGTGACAAGGAAATATATAACCTGTGTTTGAACCCTGTTTGTGTGGGAGCCTCTTTGTGATGAATTATGGTTACTGTAGTATAACTTTGTGTGAAGTTCAGCTTCATTCCAAATAACTGATTTGTTAAGTTTAGTGGGAATTTACAGGAGAGCCATCTCGAAGCAGTCCAGAGAATTCAGGTGTGAAAAAGCCTAGTCGCAGCAGAAGTGCAGCATCGCTGTATAATCCTACTAAACTTTTGATGCACGGGGTCGGATGGTCTTTACCGCAATCACAGGGAAACAGAAGCATGAAAAATGTCGCCCTTCAAAAACAATTTAATGAACTTCATTCATATCCAATTGAACACCCATCTCCTATGTTAAATATAGGTAGCCATGAGCCATGGTTTTGGTTCCCAAGTCCAGCTGCTAACTGGGATGGACCAGATTTTATAAATCGTGTTGGGGGCACAGGTACTAAAGATGAACTTCCGTGGAAGATCCAAGCATCAGTATTGTACTCTGTACGGGCCCATGACGGAGCATTAAGATCATTGTCAGTGGACAGAGATGAATGCACAGTGTTCACTGCTGGGTCTGGTCCTCGATTCAAGGGAACCGTTAAGAAATTTAACTTATCATCCTTTGACTGCACATCAGGGTACTATGGACACGATGAGGTTTGTATTTCCATAATTTCAATTTTAATTAATGTTCTACTGTCTTACAGAGGCATTTCTTTTCTGATTCTGTGTCTTTCTTCAGACTTCTAAAAGTTATAAACCGTGTCATTACTGCTGACGTGTTCCTTAATCAAGGGTTTTGTTTTCAGCATGAGTTTTTTTTTGGAACTCCTTTTGTAACCTTTCACAAGTTTTCTTGGCAGTTTGACATGTGATGACCTCATCTCAAGTCTTTGAAAATTAGATCACATTATTTGTCTAAGCTTGGCTGAATAGATATATGCATATTATGCCGACTTGCTCTTATTCTAGGTTGTGAATGACATATGCGTCCTGCCATCAACTGGAAGAGTAGCTTCATGTGATGGAACAGTACACATCTGGAACTGCCAAACAGGAAAAGCGATGTCAGTAATTGCTGAATCATCTGTAAATCCACTTTCTGTCACCTCTGTATCTTCATTGCAAAAGGTTAATCCTGACCAGGCCAGCATGCTAAACTCGAGCCCACTTTTAAGTGGAATTTTGACTAGCGGATTTGATGGAAACTTGTATACCCACATGCATTTCTTAGAGTATGTTCAAAAGCTTGTGGTTGGAACAGGAAATGGTTCCCTGAGGTACATTTGTTTGTGCATTCTGCAGTCTTGATTCTATGTAATGCTCTGATCAAAATGTGTACTTGGTATGATTGTGCTTTTATACTACATGATCTGATGCAGATATATTGATGTTGTAAATGGGGAGAAATTGCATCTTTGGAAGAGTGAATCTGTTGAATATGGCTTTCCTTCCCTTGTATCAGCTATTTGCTCCTGTGGTTCAGACAAAGTGAGTTCTGATGGCCATGACTCTGTATCCTCTTGGATTGCTGCAGGACTGAGTTCTGGTGTTTGTAAGCTACTAGATGCACGGATGGGCGATGTTGTCGCTTCCTGGCGAGCACATGATGGATATGTTACAAAGGTACTTCTTTAATTGTGGAGGAAAATAAGTTTGGTTTCCCTTTTTAGTATGCTTACATACACTGTCTATAGTTAGCTGCACAGGAAGATCATCTACTCATTTCAAGTTCACTGGATAAAACTTTGCGAATCTGGGACTTGAGAAAGTAAGTCGACAGCTATATGCTCCAGGTTACCTGCTGATTGTTTTGTTTGCAAATCTTTTTTTTATTATTAATCCTGAGCTTCATGCTCGTAACATGTTTCGCAGTTCTCCTTTCTATCATCCAATTCCATTCAATAGTAACCATAGAAAATGTGAAAGCGGTTTTCTTGTTTGGATAGGCGGTGGTTTAGAAGTTGTTCTTGGATCCGAGCTTTAAAATATGTTCATACAAGCCTTTCATTTTTATAATCCAATGGTGCTTAAATTAGATTATACACTAGTTTTTTGGTCGGGGTACAAAACACCAAATTGTTCCTTAAGGTAAGGACAAAAAGTTAGGCGTCATTCTGGTTGTTGATTTGAAACTATCTAGATACCCTCTCTTATATCCTTAAAAAGCAAATAAATCTCAACTTTCTATACAACCTTGAAGTAGAAAAACGGATGTCAGTCAATCTTATGATAAAATAGTCATTTTGATGTAGTTGTTCTCTCATGTATGTAGTTGTTAATCAATTATTGGTGCACTAAAGTTAATAGTTGTTCATTTCCCGAATGTAGCTGTTCATTTTGTGCATGTAGTTTTGGCTCGTACCAATCCCTATTCTGTTTATTTTAACGATAAAAGTTCATTTCGTGTAAAATTGTTGTTCATGAGGTATATGATAGTTATTTTGTGTATTTAGTTGTTCAACCCGATTTGTGTATATGTTATTATGTTGTATTGACTATGCAAGCAATGGCGGTTATGTCAAAGAGAACATTTCAGTATTATGGGGGGAAAATAGAGGAAATTGAAAATTTGAAATTAAAACGGAGAAATAATCTTACCTAATTTCGGAGAAGGGATTTTCTTTCCTCAATTATCTTTTGGTCGATATATATGGGTATGCTATTGTGTCCACTTAATTAAAAATTAATTGAATTTGCATCCAATGATTTAGATGCTCTTAGTCCTTACCCGAGAAGTGTTTCCTGACCCTAACGGAAAGGAATCTTAAAATTATGCCAAGTCAGGTAACTAAATCTTCCTATCTTCTGGCAGGAGTTTTCCTCCACAGGCGTCCATTTTCAGGGGTCACAATGATGGCATATCGGATTTCTCTGTGTGGGGACGAGACGTGATTTCAGTTTCCAGAAATAAAATCGGACTTTCCTCTTTATCTGGATCAGCCAATGAGGTATAATTGTGTTATAATTTACTCGGAACCAATTGAAAGTCCATTTCCTACCAACACCTTTGAATTGCCAAACATTGAGTTATTGATCTGAGCCATATATGTATACAGTCAATATAGATTCAGTTTCTTGAAACCAATTTTATATTTGAACCAAATATGTATACAGTTAATATAGACTCAGTTTCTTGCAACCAATCTTATATTTATGCCAAGTCATGAACCATATATGTATATAGTCAATGTAGATTCAGTTTGTGGCCTTTATTGTGAATTTCTTGATGATAAAACTGGCACTCATATGTTACTGACAAAATGATCATTTTCAGTTATGGCCTTATTATGAGTGTGGTGCATTTCTAACCAGACATGTGATTTTGTATTGATAGGATGGTAACGACTGCATAGTATCCCAACCCATATACACAGCTGATAGAGGAGCAAGAAACATGTCGATGTTGTCAAGTATACGGATACTCCCATTTTCACGCCTGTTTCTTGTGGGAACTGAAGATGGTCATTTGAAAATCTGTTGCTAAGTCAGCAAAGTATTGCAACCTTCTAATTCAGGTGTGTGTAAGTTTATTCCTTTCCTTCTCTTGTATCAGCCATTGATATGCTTGTGCCATTCATTACTGATGTCCTTCACAGAAAGAGGACGTGTGATAGGACTTTGTGGATTGATAAACTAAACAATATTTGTATATTACACTAGTCTTTTATGTAAGTGCTTTCTCTCTTGAGAAGATCACATTCAAACGCCTTCCGCGTTTCAGCTGCGTGCCCTATTTACGCATCTATCAGCTATGTTCATGGTTTGTGTTCAAAATGCATTCATATTGACATTGGTATCATCTTTTTATCAAATTGTTCCATTTTTTTTTATACCAAACAATGGGTATGCAACACTTAAGGCCATCTGGGATTAGAAATATGTCTCGAAAACTGTGTGTATAAAAAGGATAATTCTCACTCTTAAAAAGCTACTTTTTGAGTAATTCAATGCAACACTTAAAATTTGCATTGCCACTTAAAACAATGGGTATGTATCAAGCTAAAACTACTTTTTATCAAATTGTTCCATTTTTTGTTAGAGCTTGAATCTAAAATCAACATGTGTTTTTTCCGTTCGTTTTTTGATACTTTTGATTTTCTTGCGCCTGTGAAGATTATCAAGAGGGTGCAACGAGTCCTGTACGGTAATATTATGTTGCATTGGTCGTCAAATGTTGTTTTTAAATGTTGTTTTTAGGAGAATCGGTTTTGCAATTCAGAAAGGGTTGACTTATTGTCCGTCTCCCACTAGTTCGATGTAAATAATTATGAGTCAAATTATAAAAAAAAAATTATTTAATTTTGTTAACCTATATTATATCCTTGTACATGTATTTGAGATTCTTTACCTATTATTAGAGACACAAGGGTTTGCTCAATAAGCAGGTTTTGAGCTCCGGCCTCCGGGAGAACGAGGAGAAAGTTTGGCACATCTACATCATCGGGATCAGATCGATCAAGGGAAGGTTGTAATGGCAGCAATTATTCTATGAGACGAGTGATATGGCCCCATGGTATATAAACTTGATGAAACCCTAAATTGGGTTTGTAAGCTTGGCACATCTACATCATCAGGCTCGTTTGGTACGATTATCCTGGAATTAAGAATCGGTTTCGGAAATCATTCAACCAGATTATTGTGTTTGGTAGCAAAAACATATCGCGATTTTAGAAAATGAGTGATTTAACTATTTTTTCATTCCTTAATTCCTGCATTTTTTCATGGTTTGGATAATTTCAACTTATATTTTCAAATATAGTGTTTTAGATCATTGTTTTATTATGGACAAATTAAAGCATTGATCATTATTTTATAAATCAATTTATTTTCAACTCAAAATTTTAATTTACAATCTTAATCAAATCCCATGTTTTAAAATTTGGATTATGCTATTCCTCATTCTGATTTTTATTATTCTAATCCATTTACTTTCCTACCAAACAAACCCTAATGTGATTTTAGGAAAATGAGGAAGAGCCAACAAGATT
Source organism: Fagopyrum tataricum (assembly GCA_002319775.1). NCBI lineage: Eukaryota > Viridiplantae > Streptophyta > Magnoliopsida > Caryophyllales > Polygonaceae > Fagopyrum > Fagopyrum tataricum. The sequence continues at coordinate 36,503,986 of CM008283.1, read as the reverse complement.
AGCTAGAAGCCTAGACTGAAACTTTGGAGGTCGAGAAGATGCATCTTAAGGCTGCTCCCTTTACAAAAATTTGTGCAAGAGATACCTAAACGTATTGCATTTTGCCATGCACATGGCAAATCCTTTGCAGTAGACGACTCAATGATGAAAAGAGTGGAGGGTTGATAGGAGAAGTTTTAAAATTTAGATTTTGATCAAAAATTAAATGTCGTTTTATGTTTTTTGGGTTAATTAAAGAGAAAATTATGAGAGTTGTCCTTGAAAATTTATTTTATTAAAATTTTCACTTATTGGTTTAAAAGGATAGTGAATAATTAATAAGTCGTAAAATTTTAAAATTTTCACTTATTGTTTTAAAAAGATAGTGAATAATTAATAAGTGGTAAAATTAAGGAAATTTTATAGAGTTGTGATTGTTTAATATTTTTCTTAGAAATTGTGTTAATAGCTAAAACAACATTTTATAAAACTGAGATTCTTAATGCTTCCGTCAACAAGTTACCTTAAGAATTGAGTCTCGGGGAGTGATGATTAGCGTCACATGGGAAAGAGGAACAAGCTTTACAAGGACGGGGCGAAAGATCCTCATACCATAGGTAGAAGTTCCAAGGGGGCGACAAAGGTCCGCCAAAGTGAAGGGCTAAGTTCCACAATGACATGAGAAAATGCATGGAGATACATCACTTGAGTTTCTTCATACGGGGAGATAAGCATTTCATGAAGGTTGGGATAGACAGTGAAAAAAAGTTTCTCACCAATCTCGTCAAAACAAGAGGAACCTAGTTTGGAAACATTCACACTAAGAAACGGGTACAGAAAGATATCCCGAGAAAAGCGTTTAAATTGATTTGTTTGTGACAAAGAACATTAAACTTGGGATTCTTTGATGTGATCCTCCCGACAAGGAAAACATCGTCATCACTCAAGCACCAATTGTTTTGCTGCCAATCACTCAAGGACAAACAACTAATATTGGCCAAAACACCATGACTCATCAATTGTTGGGAGCCTTGTATAGCGAGATCGAAAGTCCTTACGTCTTGGTGTTCATGATCAAAACTAATCCGACAACGCTCAAAACCAAGCCAACAAAGCTCGCGTTAAGCATGTCCAAGTTACGCCAACTTCTGCTTGCTCTGGCTAAGCCGTCAAATTTGCACACTCTCAATAAAACACTCAAATATAAGGCTATTTTAGGAATTATAAAACTCATGGGTACTATTTTGAAATGTGTTTTCAAGAGATACAAGTTTTTAGTTTACTCGAAGTTCAAACTTCAACAGAAAGAGGGTGAAAATAATCCGATAATACAATATTTACTAAAATTGCACGTATTATCATGAGTGTATTTGGTAAGAAGGAATTAAGGTTATTTTATTGCACGAGGTAAAAAAGAAAAACTCGTAGATTAAGAGATAATTTTTGCAATCCACATCTCACCAAACACGGTTATTTCTCGTATATTAGAAGATATATACGCAATTAAATAGCCTAACAAGTTATACATTAAATGACTTTGAGACCAATTAAACTTGGTTTGTTGATGTGGATGTATCCATATGCAGGCCAACTCCAAAATTTGATCATATTTCTATGATGTTGTAAAACATGTACTAAAAATATGAGATCCTCAAACTGAAATTGGTCATGGTCGAACATCAAGCATCATGACTAACATTATCTATTTCAGTGGCGGCGTGTTGGGTTGCAGGAGGCAAAATGGCAATTTGACTGTCCATATTCGAGCTCTCAAGTCCCCTTTGTGGTTGCACTAACATATGAAAGTACAAATGAGGCCCCCATCCTGTTCATTAACGATGAATCAATGTTATAATAGAATAATGCACAAGTGTTTTATACATGGGAGAATATTGAAAAATAAAGAGATATTTAATGGCTTACCATCTTCTTCGTAAGGAGGTGGAAAGAATTGCAAGTAACAAAAGGAAGCTACAATCGAACCTGTAACAAATGGGATGATTATATATAAAACTAGATTGGTATGGTCATAGGTAGTTCAAATTAGTAATCGATTGTACGAGCTTAATTTTTATAAGTTTGATGGATGTATGGAGCTTATTTTTACATTTAACAATAATATTTGTAGATTATATTTGTAATATATCATTCAGTAACCTATAATAAGCTTCCTTCATGTACCGTGTGGAATGAAAAGAATATAAGCTACCATAAAATTTGTGCTCCAAACACTCTAACTTATTCTCTTTTTTTTTTTTTAAAAAAAGGAGTTTCATTTGCTTAATAAGCTGCATAAGTGGAAAAAAATATACCATCCCAAACGGAGCCTATATTATTTCTTGTTTGCTCAATCCGTGAGCATGCGCAATAGATTATGCATTTTATGACCACACATCCGAAATGTGTATGCACCAGATCTGCACTCTTTGAAACACAGTCAGCACACGAACACTCCGGATGCGCGGAATTCACGTACGAGATGCATACGCCTTTCGCGTGTCCTATATAAGCCACAAGGAAGAATATAAATGAATGAAGTAGAAACTAACCAAGAAAAGCTCCAGTGACTACATCTTGCCAATGATGCCAATAATCATCGATTCTGGAGATTCCCATTAGGGTAGCTAGAAGTATAGGGCAGAAAACAAGACATAGTTTTGCAGCATGACCTTTCCTGTCAAAGGCCCTAACCTTCCCGGAGATGTATAACGAGAAGTGGACAAGCCCGGCAAAGGTCCCTAACATAACCACATATAAATACACATTGAGAGTCAGATACAGATGGACTGTAAAACGAGAGTCGTGTGAATACAAGCGCACAACTGTCAGAATGCATTACCCATCAAGATTCCGTCCTAAAACCAATTGACATAAGACACTATATCCTAAGCTCGGAATATCCCGCTTTAGATGAGGAAGTTATTATCTCCAACACATATGCTCATGACTCAAGAGTAAGATCGGATAGGTGAGATCGAGACATAAATAGATATAAGACTTACATGAAGTATGACCGCTATATAGGAAAACTTTTGTAACCTTCTTTGATAATATGCTTGTCTCCTGTGCATGCAACATCTCCGGTCATGCGATCAAAGATCTAGTTTGATTGCGTTGATCCATCATTAGCAAGTTTTACAAGAGAACTTTCTACAAGATCAAATTGTCATACCGCTTTTCCATCAGGAAAGCAACGCCAAAAAAAGTTTGGACGAGGTTGCCCAACGGCAACCTTGATTGAGTCTATCAGGACACCGGTGATGAGGACCGAATACAAAAGCCCTGTCATCATACATTCATTACATATATCTTATTTTTTAATATTATTTGTACACGAAAGGGTCTTAGAGTTAAAAGTATGAACAATTCACAATCATTGCTTCAAGTAACAACTGTTCAAAATATAACATGAATTCGTTCAACTAAAATTGTTAGACATATAAATTGGTCATACGGTTGAACAAAATTTAAGATGAACAATTGAACATATAAATCAACACTTGAATTTCGAATATAGTTGCACAATTTTGAATGCAGTTAAAAAATTATTTGAACAATTGTTACTTAATCTAATAATTATAAATACTTTCTACTTTTAACTCTAAGATCTTTTCCACTTAAAAAAAATCGTATATATTATGCAGGAAGATGAAAGAATAAAATATTATTACCTAAGGTAGCTTGGTGAAGATCATAGGTATCTCGTCTAATGAAGAAGAAAACAAGAAAGACAAAGAAAGGGAACAACACCGCAATGATCTGTCATATTCAAGTTGTTGAGACTTGTGAACTAATTAAAAACTTGTTAAAATTAATGAATGAGCAATAGTACTTACAGGAACAGCCCAAAGGGGAACGGTATTCTCTTTCATAGGGTACATAATAGTATTCATCATTCCACTACCAACAAATCTATGAAATGGTTCGATAGCATTCAACCCAATATCAATCCAACAAGAAGTAACAAAATGATCCAATCATATAAATGTATCCTTGCCAATTGTGCAGCAAGGGATTTTGAGGTACTTGATCCATAATCTGACATGTTCATATAATCAAGATCACAAAATCTGTAGGTATTAATAAAGAGAGGTCATGTTAATACTAAACAATCCTCCTCAAATAGCATTTTTTTAGTACATAGGGAGACTTTAAATGGTACAAACAATGTTTCTTGCTTTGTGTTAAATATGAAACAAGTGTTGTAATTTGTAAAGCCTTAATTACAAAGAAATGGTTTAGAGATAAGCATAAATCTATTTAATATTCAAGAAATTCAAAGTTGGTTGAATGTAAGATAAAGGGTAAGGTGATCCTATTTTGGGGCATGTGTCAAGATGATCCGATTTCTTGTAACGATCTTTCTATCTTACGATATTCTAGAATAAATCTATTTAATATTCAAGAAATTCAAAGAAATGGTTTAGAGATAAGCATAAATCTATTTAATATTCAAGAAATTCAAAGTTGGTTGAATGTAAGATAAAGGGTAAGCCTTAATTACAAAGAAATTCCACAAACCTCTTCGAGTTTTTATTAGGTATGACCCAATGTGCATATGCACTTAGAGGTTGTTGATGCTAACTCATTGTGCATATGTGTTGGGATAACATGCCTAATATATATGGTTGGTAATCTACTCTTCATATTGCTTTTTTATGATGGAACTTCATTGTGCATATGTGTTGGGCTTGGACCCAATGTGCATATGCACTTAGAGGTTCGACGAACCCCACATTAAATCTCATCCACTAAAATTCCACAAACCTCTTCGAGGTTGTTGATGCTAACTCATTTTGAGCATTATTGTCGTCCCTATGATTCTCGATAAAAGTGACAGAGTTTTTATTATGTATGAGTATTGGCTTAGGGTGTGGGTATATTGAGCATTGACATGATGTGATATGCAACAATAATAGTTCTATTTGGGTTGTCTTATGGAAGCTCTAACCGCCTCCTAAGGTATTACACTTAGCCCGGAGATATCACTATAGGGCCTTAGGAGCTAAAGAATCATTAGCTCGAGGGATGTGGTTGAATCATCGAGGTGCGAGAGATGTTGGAAATAATGTGAATCAATGTTCCATGTTGTTCATGGATGCAACAAAGGTTTCAAGACATATGACGGATCACGGGTTTACAGTGTGATTCACAAGATGATGTCAATGTAGCTTATAGATCTTTTTGTTAAACTTTAAACTCTGTATGGGAGAGGTTTAGCCACATGATGTCTTTGTGGATGTTCTTTGCATATTCTCAATAGCTTTGAGCCAACTTTGTGATTATGAGGGCATGTGATTTTCTCGTTTTGATACTTTTCTCCTCTTTCATATTTTTATTTGACATTATTTTTTGGTTTGCCCTTCAATTGTATCTTTGTGAATCTTTATTTTGATATAGTGGATTATATCTGACTTTTGAGACCCCAGAGACATATGTCACATTGATCGAATCTCGTGAACAAATCTTCAATGTCTTGATTATTTGCATCATTGAGTTTTTTTGTTTGTTAAGAGTATTCAATATAGAAAAATGTGTCCAACTTTTTACTGGGTTATTTTTTATCATGATCTTTTTACAAGTGGTAGCATAGTAACATCTTTGGATAAATGATATTTGCTTTATTAAGGACGTGTTTAGTTGCTCCGTACATTAGTTTTTTTTAGATTTTAGGGTCCACATTCTTTACTAACTTTGTTTAGTTTGAGATTTATATATTAGATTGCAGTTTTGAAATAGATTTACGAGCTTCTCACCTTTCTTAAATCTTGAAATTGAAGATTTCATGAGATTTGAGAATTAAATCTGAAAAATATATACTCAATTGTCCTCTTTCTTCTTCTTCCTCCTCTTCCTCTTTTGTTCCTTTTTCTTCTTGCATATGAAAGATAAAAAGAACCAACAAAATCATCATTGAAGAACCAAATAAAGGACACAACACATTCAACTTTGAAAAAGAGAAGAAGCAAGTGAAATGGATGAGTCCTTGTCGGACTAGGGTTCTTCCACTAGAATTGCTGGAAAATGTTATAGTCCCCCATTGGAATCGCGGGATCTCACCACTATCAGGCTAGGGTTCCTCCACCGGAGTCGCTTAGTCCTTTTTTCCAAGGGTTATTCCACCGGAATTGTTGAGCCCTTATATCTTCTCTATATTGAAATCGTCGCTCAAATTGAAGCAATTTGTTTTGAATTGGGTTTATGTCATCGTTAGGGTTCAGGAAGGAGAAGATAAGAGTGGATGTGGACGAAGAGAATGGTACAAAGATGGAGACTTTGAACTGAATTGTATCTATGCATATCTAGGTATGTAAAAGTGGATCACGTTCTAAAGAGAAAGGAAGATTTATGTCATCCTTGGTTGAAGAAGATAAATGAATAGTTACATATTCAAATGGGTACTTTCACATTTTTCAGAAAATGTGAAAGTACCCACAACTATTAATCTATACAAAAAAAAAACTCGTTTATATTCACAACTACAAACCACAACTATTAATCTAATATTACTAAACACACCCTAAGTCTGAAGTATATGGGTTTCGCATATTTTATTTTGGTTAAAACAAATTTTTAGATTTTGTTTTGTACGATAACAGGAAGTGATAAGTGTTAATAAGAATATATGAGAGGAGTGTAAGTGGAACAAGAAATCTGACATTCATAGGAGAAGGATATTTAGGGACATGTGTGAGAATTCGAGTGGTATTGAATTTCATTATTTATGTTCGAATGGGGACGTGCTTAACTCTTTCTTTTGCGACATTTTTCTTATTCTACTCCAACACTTCCTTAACATTCTAAGGACAAACATCAATCCAATTAACCAAGAAACTATAAGACTAAGACAAAGGCAATTTATTGGGATACTTGGCATATTTCCGGTTACTTTTTTAACGAGATGAAGACCCTATCAAAAGTTTTGCTTCAAATAATCTTACTCTGTAAAGGTGATGGTTTGATGTCAAGATGCTCAATTTCCAAACTACAGTGGTTGTTACACTAATAACAACTCGAAAAAATCGGAAGAAATGGGAAAGGGGGAGAAATAGTCTAATCATCTCCGTTTCTTTAATGCCTAAATCAAAGGAGGTCCCTCTTTTTTGCAAGAGCCGATTATGTATTTCATCAAAGAATATCATATATCTAATTACATTGGTGAAAAACACCTCAAACATCAAAGAAAATCTCATCGTATGGTATTCTTTTTTGCGATAATTGAGATCATAACATTTTTTTAGCCCAAAGAACTAATAATTGATCGATGCTCATCAATTTATCATTCACTCCGCCGATTCATAAGGGTTGTTTTCATTTCCTCTAGACTCTTATTCACTTGATTTTTTTTAAGTGTGAACCATAGTTTCTTTATGACACATGCATATTCATTTTTTGTGTTATTAGTTTATGCTTGTCATTTAGGGTTGTACACAGCCGAGAACCGGCCAAACTTGGACCGACCCGGACATGTCGGAAGTTCTTCATTTATCTGGACCGATTATCCATGTCCGATCGTAGGTCGGGTGTACCAATTGGAACTAATTATATTTAGGTTTGGTCAGGCTTTTCATAGGCCAACTTTTTGGCCAGTTTGAGATTTTGAATGACTGGATATGGATCATACTTGAGTAGTCGGTCCATCACTAGGAAAAAAAATGGGTTTTTCTGAACAAAAATGTCAGTTTGGACCGAAAAATGAACATCTACATGTATCTTTAGATTCGTTAGTACATTAGTTCTTTCTATATCCTTTAGGCTTTAGCCTCGTTACAACCTTTTGTGATCTCAAGACAAATGCAATGATCAGATTAATAACAATTTGGTAAAAAAAAATTACTCACCGATAAGTGAAATACGTTCTTCTTCCACAATTCCAATGGCAAATATGAAGACGAGGAAGACCAAATGCAATGATCAGATTAATAACAATTTGTATACATAGGTCATCTAAAAACTCCCTCCATTGATAGTAATAAGATACTAACTAATGTTGCCTCACCTTCCTAATTTAACTTTACCCCTTTTTCTCCACTTAGTCGATTCACGACCTTTCCTTTTTTTTTTAATCAAATAAAATAACTAAATCACACTAAACAAAACAAGAGTTAATCTTGTGTTACGTCATTTTATGAATTAACATTTGTAAAAAGAAATTTGTATGAGCAATATGTATTAATGAAATGCATGTTTGTAGAAGAAATTTTATCAACGGTGAAAAAAATATAGGTGAAAATATTGTAACTAGTGATAGTTTTTTTTTATATAAAAAATGAACGTTTGTAAAAGAAAATTTCTATGTGAAAATGTTATAACAAGTGATAGATATTTATGAAACCAAACGTTTGTAGATAGAAAACCCTACAAACAATGAAGAGCACCGGTTAATTGATAAGACAACATGTGTTCAATTGTTTATTTATTGTTCGTAATATTTTTATAATTATTTTGGCACACGTGCACACCACATGAAGAAATCAACGTTTTTTTTTATTTATTTTGATCCAATACATTTTAGAGATTTTCACTTATTTCCGTAAGAGAGTTTCTCACATGTTCTTAATTTTAAAGCTAGGTTTGTATTCATTAGTGTTTTACTATATTTTATTTATCACTTGAAGTTTATATATTTACATGCACTATTAAATTAAGTCTAATCCAACAAGATTCATAATCCCATCCAAATAAAAAACAAAGGTTCATAACCCTTTGCGTGTATATTGAACCAAAAATGTGTCCTCCCTCTCTTGTGCACGTTGTAGCAAAAAGGTGGGCTACCGTGTTAAAATTGCGAATAACATTATTAAATGGAACATAAAAAAAGAAATTGCAAAGCTAATATCTTGTATGACAAGTCTACAAATTCTGTTATCGGTGATCCTTAGGTGCAGGCAGTCAACTACCGGTCCTAAATATGTGTCCACTTCCACCGCAACCAACCCTCCACCAAGGGCATCCTTAATAGTCATCCTCATCACCCCAAAGCACCCTATTAGTCTTGTCCAATGCACTATGATCAGGATTGCCTCATTAACTTCGGAGGCCCTATGTTCATTAGCTCCAAACCAAGAAAAATGACAATTATTCATACTAGTTGGACAAGTTGTATATACTTACTTCTTACTAACATTTACTTACTATATAGAGGCCCCAAAAAATACAAGACCTTGTTGGAGTTCATAATGAAATATTTAAGGTGTAGCACCACCAAACAAGACGAAATTCTGAAACGATATGTATTTATGAAACTCCGGTTTCATTTAAACTTATGTTGAGCCGGATTTGCCTATGACCCACCAACGGAACAAGTTATGTTTCCCCTCTTTTCAAGCCCTATTTCCAACTTGTGGTCCCATCTGTCGGAGTTCATAAAGAAAAACCTAGATATTTGGTGTGGCATCACCAAACAAGACGATATTCTGAAACGTCCAACTGATCCCTCTAACTCATACGATATGTGTTTATGAAATTCAAGAATCCATCACGGCCATGCGACATACCAAATGGTCCCTATGCTTAATGTGTTAGTGCAAAACCTCCATGCAAAAAAAGAGAGCGTTTTTGGATAACTTCAACGGTCATAGACCTTCACGTGCAAACACCGAGACATTCCCTTCCTCCACAAATCAATATTACTGCAATGGCCTAACTAGTAACCTAACTAATTACCGGATGGAGAACCCATGCCACCCAAGGCTCGGACCAAACCTATGTATTTACTTGACTTGAATATTACTGCAACTGAAAGAGATATATATATATATATATATATATATATATATATATATATCTTTCAATTGATACCTTTGAAGAACTTTACTTGTATCATTCGGATCATCAAAGTTATATTCTTTATACTCAATTATTGGATGACAACAATTTTATTCACTGAAAGTGGTAAGTTGAGATATATTTACTTGACTTGAATAACCTTGGATTCGTTTGTGGTACCTATGGAACGATGCAATTGTATGGTCATTTTTTAGCTTTTACATTCCATAGGCAAAGAAAAAGTATCATATTTTGTGATACTACAGTTCTCTTTAATTGATATCTTGCGGCATATGTAACGTCCGGAAATTTTAAAAAATTTACGGGTTTATATTCTTTTTTTTAAGTTTAAATAAGTCTATATAAATTCCGTAAATTATTTTACGGAAGAATTCGGAAAATATTCCGATCCGTTACGGTTTAATTTTATCGAGTTTTAATTTTGTTTCCTTCTCTCTTTTTTTTTTTTTCTTCCTTTTCTCCCTTGTTTCCTTTTCATTCTTCCTCCTTCCCTTTCAAGTGGGCATGCCAGTCTCAGCTCCCGCCCGGGCTACATCTGCGCCTCTTCATAGCATTTGCAGTCACCTCCCTCTCTCACCATTCTCTTCCTTCTCCTTTTCTCCTAGCCCTGCTCTCCCTAGCTTCTCTAGCCCGACCCCTCGTCCCTCCTTTCCTCTACCCCTCACTCTCGTGGGATCTCCTCGCCCGACCGGAAACCATCACCATCTTCCTCACTTCCTCTCAGCCGACTCTCTCTCGTTCCTCTTCACGGTTGAACCAGGAGAAGCCTTCTACTTCTCCTCCACCCGCCAGCCACCGGAGTCACCGCCGCACCAGAGCCGAGCGGCTCGCCTTGCCGCCAAACCGGACTCCCACCTGCGTGAGCCACCTCCTGCGGTGCCCAGCCCTGCGCGAGCTCGGATCTGCGCCGCCCTCCACCTTGCGCCTGTTGTCCACCTCGCCACCAGCGGAGCGTCGCCCCGCCAAGCCGCCACCGCTTCCTCCTTCCTCTGCGCGAGCTCCACCAACGCCGCCCAGCTCGGGCTTTGTTCACGCGCCCCTACTGCAGCATTCTTGGCCGGCCGAACTCAGATCCGGCCACCCCGAGTTAGCTCCGGCCGCCACCCACCTGCCCTTGCCGCCAGCCGGATCCACTGGCGCCCCGCCTGCGCAGTGCTCCTCTCCCGTTTCCTCAATCGGGTTTAAAGAGCTTTAGGTATATTTACGTTTTAGCTCCCAAAGTTTATATTTACAATAATGGCCCATATTGTCTATTGTTACAAAAATGCCCCGGAAAATATGTTAGCGAGTTTTTACCTCGGAAATTAGACGAGTTTATCCTAGGTTCCGTTATGCTATAAGTTTACGATCAATTAACATATGGGCGAAATGGGTAGTATCATGATAGGTTGGAAATTATCCATAATTCAAGGCCAGAATATTTGGAGGATATTATAACTTAATGGAAATGTCAAGTAGCGGCTTTTGTGACCTTAAGAGAATGTGAGGAGCGGGGTTAGACCTAGTTGGCTTTTACGTCATTATTGACGGTAATTATGTTGGACTTTAGGATGCGGTCCTAGAATGTGAGTCAAATGATCTTGCGTAGATCATTTGTGTAGAAGTCCTAGACTTCTCGAGTTGAGCGGGTTTTTATGATACCTTGTTGTGAACTGGTTGAGTCCTTCTTCCCAAGGGAAGCGTGAGCGTTTTGTAAGATAGCGTTTGGGACGAGGTAAGTCTCCGGACTTACTTAGCTCGTATTTTACGTAGTAGTATTGTTGTGTGTTTGGTGGTGTGTGTTATTTTATGTTATAACCATGAAACCGGTAATTAGGACCACCGACTTTATATATATGTTTATATTGGCCCAAGTGTATGAGAACGGGCGGTGACAATACTGCCTAGCCCATAGTGAGGTCTAGGGGATTCTCAACGACTAGCCCGGCGGGTTAGATGGACGGATGCATCCGTACCATTCTTTGCCGGTAAGTAGGGACCAAGGCGAGACCATTGGGGTCTCGTGTCACAAAAGAAGTTGAACTAGATTGGAATACGACTTAATAATAAAAGATAAGGAACCGGACTTGTGTGATTTATGTTTTGTGTTATGGGTGTGTTTGTGCCTTCACCGCTTTTCTAATGCCTAGAATATTAGCTAACGGTTTTAAACCGATTGTGTAGATGAATTGCAGGTTAGGGATGCCGCCGAGTGAGGCGGAGGAGTGGACAGCCGGTGTCTCCGTACATTATAGGACAAGGATGTTTTGAGTCTTTTCATGTCGTCTTTTATGGATATTGTCGTTTGTTAGAATTCGGATTTATTTACGTTGTTTTGAGGACTCGGCTGAGTTTCCAAGTTGTAGTTTCGTACTTTTCGTTTCCGCGTACATTAAAAACATATTTGAGTTTTCGACCTTTATTTGTGTCATGTTGGAAGGTCCGGTGAAATTGTTGTCAAGCTAAGGGTCGGGACCCATTGTGAGGTCTCGCCCGTAGCGCCCCGAGTCCCGCGAATTTGGGGTGTTACAACATAAATCAAGAATCAACCAATAATGTAATTCTTGTATAGGCCTCAATCCGTTATAATTTTTTGTTAATGAGATAGAAGTTGTGTTGTCGCCAACATCTTCACAAACTTGGTATTGGGATACCAACATTTTTTTTGCCGATGCCATATTTTGGCCTAGTGTTATCAACAAGTATGTGTTGTATTTGTAACACCTTGTTCATAATACTAGTGTTGTGGTGTCACCAATTCCCTGACATGATAATATCGGTTACAAGTTTGTTGTTAGTGACATCTACAACTGTTTGAAAGTAACACATTGACACGTTCAATTTTTTTTTTCTACTGTGACATATTTGATGTACATCAAATAAAAGTCAATGTCGATCAACGCTGATCAACATCATCATCATATGATGTCACCCTAAATATTTTCTATAAAATGAAAAAATTGAGGATTCAAATTTCTAAGAATTTTTCCGCTTGATATCCTCAATGTTTGGTCTTTTCCGGTTAGTGACCACTAGTTTTGTTTTTTTATTTTATTTTTTCATTTGGTACCCTTCAAGTTTGTATCTTTTCCGCTTGGTGCCCTTCAGGTTTGGTCTTTTTCGGTTGACGCCCTTAAAATTTACTTTTTTTGTTTGATACCATCTAAGTTTCATTTTATCTATCCTATTTTCTATGCATTATTGCAAAGAGATTGACAAAATAATGAAAAATTATAGATTATATGTATTCTTAAAATTATACAATAAAATTTATAATTTGTTCATTTATTTTTGGACTAAAGTTTAAATTATTCACTTTATTTATATTGTAAAATAAATCAATTTTTATTTAAAAAAACAAATGAAATATTATATTTATATTTTAGAAAAATATTAAAAGGTAATTTTATTTAAACAAAATGTTACATCGTGTACATGAAGATCAACTTATTTTCCTATTAGCAGTGTGAGCCACACCACTGCTTGCTTATCTTATTTATGATATAGTGTTTTATTAGTATTTTATTGGCTATTAAAACTATATGCTATAACTAAGTATGTTATTAAGGACTAATTTACGTACATAACAATATTTTATATAAAGAAAGTGTTAAATCTATAATATATGTTATCAAACATTTTTTTTTTTTAAATTACAAATGATAAATTGCTACACAAGATATACTACAAGAGTGAATTATAATTCGTATTATACATTGTATCAAATATCACATTATTTTTTTATTTATAAAACATAAATTTTATAGAATTAGTTATTAGTTTGTAATTTAAATAAAACATAATTTTAATATTTCATTTTTATTTAAAAATAAAACTGTTCTTTTGTTACAATCAAAATAGGACAACAACATGGAGAAAAAATAAACTTGCAGGACAACAAACAAAAAAAATAAAACTGAAGGACGTCAACCGAAAAAGACCAAACCTTAAGGGACCAAACGAAAAGGTTTTAACTTTTAATTTACTCTCCCACCCTTTTCTCCAATGCGTAAACATGGCTCCGTTTGGCTGAAGGGATTTAATGTTATTTTGAATATTATTGTAGAATAATTGTGTGATTATTCAAAATAATTGTGAGATTATTTCCTAAATAATCTCCTCGCTCTGACGGATCGAGGCCTATAAAATATAAACATTAAAAAATTATATCAAAAATGATATAGCTTTGAATTAAAAAAAAATATTTTAGTACGAAAGGAAAGTGATTTGACTACACTTGGATCCATCTAGTGTATCAAGAGGCCAAAATTTTGACAAATAAACAAACTACCATGCAAATAAACAAAACACAACACAAAAAACAACCCCAAAAAAATGATCAAAAAGGTCCTTTTTTAAAAATAAAAAATTAAAAAAAAACGAAACAAACAAACCAGAAATAAAGGCAATTAAACTCTCAAGAATTGCGGAACATGGAGAGGACGGGCAAATGGACAAACATAGCGGCTCACTGCAGAGGATCAAGATTTAAATAAAAATTAAAAAAAGTAAAAAAATTAAAATAAAATATAAAAAACCCCTTCTACAATGGAAAGTGACACCTGACAAAAATAGGGATCAGATAAGATCCCCCAAAATTCATGTGTTGCTTTGGTTTTTTACAAAGACTCAACCCAGGCACTTCATTTGCCACAAAATATCATATTTAGAACATGGTTAATCGAGATTTTGGAATTTAGATGGTCGTTGTAAGAGTTGCTTTGGTTTTTTACAAACATGAGAAATTTTGGAATTTGATTAAAACTCCATTGGAGAGGATTGAGAGAGATGAAGGGTTGAAAGATCATTAATGAAATCAGTAAAATCATAAAGAGATCAATATAAAATGGGAGAGCTCCATTTTAACCATTTCATACCAAACCTAAAAAGCCTGTCTGGATATAAGATCCGGATCCGGACCCGGACCCGGACCCTACTAAGCCTAACAAGAAAAAGAGCTTTAACATGCAAACTCACATACCATTTTAACCATTTCATACCGAACCTATAAAGTCTGTCCCGGTTGTATTAACCAAACTACTCATTATTCTTCCCATGTAGATGATAATATTGATTCAGCATAAAATCACTTAACCAAACTACTTATAATATTGATTCATCCGCGTTCAAGACCAACAAACAGCCAGGAGATCCTTTCCTGGGACCTCAACAAATGTAGCAAAAAGTAGCATGCAATGATATGAATGTACAATACATCATTGTCACAACAATTGGGGTCTATCAAGATGTCTACCTGGATCACAGACGATTGTTACATAGAGGCCAACAGACTAGGGTCACTTGTATGTTGAAAAAACACCTTAGAAATTGGCATTCTAAAGACAACTTATAGAGAGATTTTAGGAAACTAGATATCCTAAATGGATTGATTGAAGAACAACTGGCATCATATTTTACAATGTTTGCTGTGTTGCATACCCATATCATACCTTATGAAGTTGATTCTACATCTCTCTTCAGTAACTCCTGCTCAAAACACAACAGATTCACATGTGAGAGCAGATTTTCAGAAAACAGATAATGCAACCCATATCAAGAAAAAGTAGAGAATAGCCAATCTTGATACTGACCATCCTCGTCGCTGAAATTGACAACTGCTGTCTATCTTTCTTTTCCCTTTGGCATTCCCCACACCAGCTAGAGAAATCCTTTTGATATTTCTTCAGCTCACGGAATACAGAGCTATTCAAATGCAAAAAAAAATATAAAAAAATGTGTTATGTCCAGCCCGCAACCAAAAAGGGGTGAAGAAAGACATACTAATTCACTGTAGGAACACACAGCAGATGGAAGTGCTAGCTCAATTGAATAAAAAAATGACATTTGTTGCATAGGTTTCTTGAATCGGGAATGGATTTGGATAACTAATCCACAAAATTCATAATCTAAATTTGTTTCTTATAATCAACTAGAGCCTCTGGCTTCACAACCATTCCTTGGGAGGAAAAATATAAGGGGCAGACTTTATCCTTGTTTTTTTTTGCCGTTCAACAATATGGGCGGCTAAGGGGAGGCCCTGGCCCTAGATTACATGTAGACAAGAATTCAGAAAAGAAACAGAAAAGGTACTTTTTTTAAGAGACAAGTGCAAAATATTTTAATATATTGAGTGTCTTTATACCAGGTACGAACAACAATTTGCTATTTAGATGTGGTACAAACCTAATAAATAAGTTGAACTGAGGCAGAAACTGGACTAAGTAATATGAAGGAAAAGCAGCAACACATTTCCTCAAGTTTTTGACATCTGAAACATGCCCTAAGTAGCGTGTGCAGGTAACGTAGTGCTTGGAATGGCAAGGGATGATTGTACATCATAGTTGATTACGCAAGATGGGGGATACAGCACACCATCAATGGTGTCCAACTGGGGATATACAGAGATGGAGCAGACAGCCTAGAGGAAAATGGAGATAAAAAGAAAAATAGATCGTGGATTCAGCTACGAGGAAAGATCCTAAACGTGAACTTGTAAAATAAATATTGTCAATTATATCTGAGTCGCAGCACAATAATCAGTGTGATACATCTTCGTTCTTTACACTCCCCTCTAGCTGAAGAACGTACATATTCCATTGCAACTTGGACATATGATCGTGAAACTGTCAGCCTTCACTTACATCAGCTAGTTAGTGTCTCAAGAGGAGACAAGACATGCATATCAGTCCAATCCTTCATCAGGCAACCCCAATAACTCACAGAACTCCTGAGCAACGTTCTTGAGTTCTAAATCAGTAGATGATCCACCTGTAACATTTTCTGTTTGAACCTCCAAGTAATTAAGCTGCCAAAAAGGAGTGTGTACCAACTTGTAGTAGCAATTCTATAAACAAGAGAAACTGCGCAATCAGCGTAATTATATAGCTCTACAGCCAAAATAGTACTCTGTTGTAACACTTACCGAATATGCCATATCATGTGTGGAAAACAATTAACGAATATGACACACTGCAACAGTTCTACAGGAGAGTCTAGGGAAGCAACTCTGAGATTCCTTCTCTATAGATAAGTTCACGGATGAGACGTGTTTCCCCATGCACCGCCACACGTCTCATTGTCAGTAAAGAAGGGCATTGTAGTCTGATCAAAATGTATCACATGACAAATGCACCATGTACAACCCTAGTGAATGGCGTGCATGCACCTTTGTTGCATTGAAACCACAATACATTTCAGAGCATCAAAAGTAAGTTAGGCCAAGAAGGATCAGATACACTAACTCTAGTCAACCCAAATGATGATAAATAAGAGACCTCACAAAGAAAGACCCAACATATATTATGACATTGAAAGGTAAGACGAAGGTACAATCAACTCCATTGCAGCTCACCAAACACTTGATGATTTTCACAATTAGGGGTCCAAAGAAGGAGAACTTAGAGCAAAGAGAGGTACTGTGAGCCAACAACTAAGACCACCCTACAACTAAGACCACCCTACAACCTTCCTCTTCCACTCTTGAGAAAAAATTTGAAAACCTAAATTCACCGAAGCTTATATTCACCTAAAAGTTTCCTCATGAGATTACACATTCCCAGGTCTAATGCCAGGACATTGTTGTGAGCAAAGTTAACATGTTGAAAGGTGCACCATTGCAGCTCTCTTTTTTTAGGTTACAGGTGTTGTGCTCATCGTATTTCCAAGCATATGTTGTTTTTGTTACAGACAACCATTCCTTCATCTATGCATCACTTTATAAGATAAGAGGGATATCTCATATCGCAAGGTTGAAGATCCATATTTCTTTTTGTGAATACACCACTCAGCCTCGAGGATGAACCGTCCTTGACAAGGGGGGGATGATACAAATTGAGATGCCCAAGCTAACAGTATAGTCCCCAAGGACCGCAATGAGAAAGAAGTTCACAAACCAAAGCTTCAAGGATCCAAGAAAGCTACCCACACAGTGTCCACGACGTATCTCCAGCTAATTTCAAGCCACTTTTCTAAATTAACTGAATGACACAGAAACTTGTAACTTGTACTAGTTGTCTAATACTACAGGCCACTGCCTGCAGCTTTTATTGACTTCATTCCATGCTTTCCACGAAGCCTACTGAAATTACTGAATTCATCTCCGCACCTCAATTCAAGAGGAGCATGGCAAAAGGCATAAATTTCCTATCAG
This sequence comes from Fagopyrum tataricum, assembly GCA_002319775.1. NCBI lineage: Eukaryota > Viridiplantae > Streptophyta > Magnoliopsida > Caryophyllales > Polygonaceae > Fagopyrum > Fagopyrum tataricum. The sequence continues at coordinate 36,486,090 of CM008283.1, read as the reverse complement.
TCTGCCAAGAGAGCGATTTCCAGTTAACAGGGCAAGTCTTTCCTAATAAATTTGTATGCTTCAACGCTCAACTATTATCATCTTAATAGAAGGGGGACATCCACCAGAAGCTTCAAAAAGCTAGCCCTAATGGTTTCTTGCAGAAGATTTGTTTAAAATTAAAATAAGGCTTGGAAGGAGGTTTATTGCTTTTGGATTTATTAGGAGATATTCTTGCATTTTACTTTAGGTTTAATGTGATTTTATTTATTTTCTTTCATTAGGAGGAAATTACTCTTAGTTTAAACAGGCGATTTACCTTCAACATCAGCATACTGATGTAATGAAGTAAGCTAGAATAGGTTATACCTTCTACACCACAATATCAAGTTAATCCTGTGCCCAGCTGTTGTCGCTCTAGCACCATGACGATGACGGCCCCGATGAAGAACAGCATGTCCAGGGACATGGACATAGTCGAAAATTTCCTGTGAATGACGATATGAGTGATACGAAAAAGAAGAAAAAAATCAATTCAAGCACAGAAGTTGAATGCTGACAAAATGAAACAAAATTATCATAAGCATAGTTCTTAATTATTTAGTTTTACTCTAGCATGTAGTATAGATTATTTATCATAAACATAGTTCTTAATTATTTAGTTTTAATCTAGCATGTAGTATAGACTATTTAAGAATATGATACAATAGATATTAACTTAGTATATAGTTATAAATATAGTTCTAAATTATTTAGTTTTCACATAACCTCAACCCATTTATAACATACTAGTTTAGAACAATGCACCTTGTGTTTTTTTTTTTAATTTATTAACATTTTTTTTTTATTTTAACAAATGACAAAACGAACCAAAATTATTAACTCACTAAACTAATAACTTTGTTCCAAACCATAGTAGAAGATTTGGTTAAATTTATATAACTGGATTTTTTAGAAAATCCTTAATTAAAAATATTATGGGGTTTTAATTTGGATTAGAATTTGCTTTAAAGGAGATTTTGTGAAATTAATAACTGATCCACATATGAACCTTAAATTTCTCCCGACATGACACTTGGCAAAAATTACTTGAGCATTCGTATATATAATAGATTTAATATTTTCAAAAATGTTCCAATGAAATTACATTTTATTATAACAAAATAGGGTTGTAGAATGATATCATTAACCAAACTGTACATCATGCACGGCATGAGAGTTTGGAGACTGGATCGGGGAATTAGCAAATTGATTTTGTTTCATGTATAACATCTTTTATTTTGACAACTCAGATGGTAATCATAGTATTTGCCTTCACTTAAAAGTGGAACAAAAGAGAAACAACATTAGGTCATGGGAATCAATTTTTGTTTCATAAAATCATCAAAAAAGCAACAGATTCACCAAATTTACCTCTGACTGTGTCTCTGTATTAACATGTTTATCGCATCGAACACCACGAAAAAACAATTCACCGCCAGAGAATTGCTTCCCCAAGCATACATTCAATGTTACCTCTGCATCATCCACATGAAAACCTGCAGATTAAACATTGACCAAGGTTACAAAACTGACCTGGCAACTTTTTTTGAAGTAAAACACAAATGAAAATAAATGCTGCATTTTCTGCAGAAAAACGGTCCTGGATACTTTTTTAATAAATACTGGCACAATACTGACCAACAGATAACTTCTTATTAGAGTAAGAATGATAAACCTTCCAATGTTTAATATTCGAATTTCAAAATGAAATGAAGAATAAGTTCAGTGGAAACAGTGAACACTAATGTATTACATCAGATAAACAAATCATCTTGTGATGTGTGATGGGGAAGGGGATAGAAGAAAGAAGAAACAACTGAGAATGGAAAGGAGAACTTCCAAAAATGTCAAATTGGGTAATAAAACCGTGGTCTTGCGTTTAGCTCACAGCTAGAGCCCCTCTACTGACTGGTTACTTTGTGACCCTGTTTCGCAGGTTCACCCTTCGATTATCAGTTTTCTCAGTGGTGATTTTGTACAAATAACCATCAACACTTTCAGTGTATAAAAACGGTTAAGGGGATGGGTTAATTATACAAAAACACCCATAAATTAGAAGGATGTTTTTTACAAACAGCCTGTAAATTGAGAAGTTATACAAAACCACTTAACCCCTTATGAGATTAAGGTATTTCAAGTAGTGTTTACAAATTATAAGTCAAAATACCCTAACAAAGTTGCTTTAATATTTGTTTTTCAGCCAATCCAATACTAGAAACTGCACAGAATGTCAAGGACTTAGAATAGACATCAAGATTTGTCATACTTTGTACTGGTCAACATCAACATTTAATCATTAACATTGTCATTTTAGTAGTTCAAAAGTAATATAAAAACATCCTCGTCGAAGGCATTGATATTTACTGCAACAACAGATAGAGCATCAAAGTAGGAAGGAAAGCTCACCGAGATCAACATCCCTATCAATTCCATATTCAACTACAAAACCATGATGAGAATCCAGTGTGGATCCACCCACTTCAGGAAAGAAAACTGCAGAAAGGTTGAACATTCAAATAAGAAAAACAGAACATTATCCGTTCATAACTTCATATGTGTGAAACTTCAAAACACAGGATTAAAGTACCTCTGGCCAAAGGGCGTAAATATTCATCCGTTAGTTTATTAAGCATAGTTTCAAAGCCAAAGTCATCAAGAACAGCGCCATATTTGTTCATAGTGTTTGGCCTCATGATTCTGAAGTTTGTTTCACAGACCCAGTTCTCAAAATGTACCACCTAAATCGACATAATCTGAGATGTAAGACGTAGAACCACAACTAAATGGAAAATGAAAAGTTTGCAAATAATGATATGAACAAAATATAGAGCATACCTCTGCTAAAAGCATGTCACAGAAACGAGGTTGAAATATCTCAAATGTGTATATTCCTGGTGCAGGCTCATACAAAATATTTTTAAAACTATCCACCTTATTTTCACTGATTGCTTTCAGAAATGAGGGAACAAAGAAGTTTGTTGCATGCAAGCTATATATTTCCTTGTTACGCGGCTGCAAAAAAAAATGAAGCTGCTGATGAGAATCTTTTACACGGCACATACTAATTAGGAAAATCTATGTAATTCTATGTACTCGGGCCTTCTTTTACGTAGAGGACAAAAAAAAATTCAAGACTTTGGTACCTTTAAACTTTATAAATATTGCTTAATGTCATAAGCTGTCAAATTATCAATTATCGACACATTGCAATTTCAGTCCTATTTACATAATGGTTGTTAGGTGAGTTTATTATACAGATATTTTTGCATACCGTTCAATTCATGACAAACTGTGAGATATATATTTTATAAATTTAAAGGGCAGCATGTAGAGTGTAACAAAATTCTCCTTCAGGAAGTAATATAGGCCTAGGTAGCAGTGTTCTAAAACATGCAAGAGACGGACCTAGGCACAGGGGCTCGTGGACCCTAGGTGCGCCTTATCTAAGCATCCCAAAATCAACCTTTAAATTCATATTTTTTTAAAATAGGCTCAGGTTTCAACTAATAACCTGAGATATTCATAAAAAGTGACATCTAGCAAAATAGGTCAAGACTTCAATTGTAGATGTAGGCAAGTTGGAGCGATTAGATTGATAGGAGAGAGGAAAAAACAAAAAAATTGTTGTTGTTGTCAACATCAGGAAGAGAAGAATAAGAATACAGAAAGACAGGACTAATAATATGATATATTAGCTATTTTGTAAATCCTAATATTGTTAGTTATCAGTTAATTTTAAAAAAATATTAGTTTTCTTAAACTAATAATACGATATTTTGTACATGGGAAGAAGATATTATGTTTTAAAATATTATATCCTAAGATTTATGACTATTAGCTCTCTAATTGATCTTCTAAATAGCAGAAAAGAAGGCCCTTTTGTATATGAGCGCCTAGACACACCTTTAGAGCACTCTGCCTGGTAAAGTAGCTTGTAGAATTTCCCTATAAATTATAATAGAAAATGTTGCAAGCATGAACAGCAATGTGAATATAATGAGCAAATATAGGAGCTATAAAGGGGCTACATAATTACTTTGTAATGCCACAAGAGCTACACAAGGAGCTTGCAGAGCAAGAAACTCGTGTGTATTAGTTTCATAAGCTCATTGAGAGCTCAAATTCTGCATGTGAAAACCAAACACGTAACTCTTTGGGAGCCCTTGCACCACACACGCAAACAGAGGGTGAACACAAAATATTTCCTCCACTACATGTCTACATGGGCAGTTGTCTCCTGACCCTCAAAGTAATTCCCCGGCTCCCCATAGCATGGCTTGCGCCCCCAAAGCAAATGATATTGATTGATGCAGATATCAAAAAAAAAGAGAAGGATAGGAAGTAATAGGTACAGCCACAACACTATCGTAAGAACAAATCTCACACCCACTTTGGACATTGTGCAAAGAAGATATACATATTTTATATTCAATACAGCATTATAGTGAAATGGTAGTAGTTTTAAGGGCCTAAGAAATCACATGCAATGTTCCAAAAGACACAATATTGATATCTTATGCCTATGATGTTAAGATATAAGACGGCTAGACGGACAAGTCATTTTCTGATTATTTTCTTGTGTTTTTAACTCCTAGGTTTTGTACAAATTTCATACAATGCAATTAACATCATACTTGCATACACAATAACAGAACACATCAACTTTGACAACTTACAATATAAAAACAAAATATACCAAATAACACTATAACAGTAGTTACAGTAGGTTTGTAAAAGTAAACAGTGTTGTATGAAACTGATGATTCAGGTTTCTGTTTAGTTAAACGTCAAAGAGCAATACAAGAATTTACACAATCCAACCAAATAACACCATATACGATAGGTTGGTTGACACTTTCAGACTTCAGCTTCAAAATGAAGTTTCAATCGTCACTGTCAAGAGGGACTGAGGGAGTTGCCTTGCCTGGAGTGAGGGGTCACTGTGACTGAGAAAGAGAGAGTAGGGGGGCTGGAAGAGAGTTCGAAGATTGAAGAGAGAAAGGGAGTTACCAGATGAGGAGGAAGTTGATGGTTGAGGCTGTTGGAAATCGCAGGGATTTGCTCACCAGTTGCCAAAAGAAGAGCAGAGAGGATGAGATCCTTTTATAGTGAGAATCGGGAGAGAGGAAACAGGAAAAAAAAATCGATTTAACCCTAAGACTGTTTCAATTACGAAACCGTACAGACGGTTCAGCCTGTCTAAACCCGTCCCAAACCCATATTGCCCCAACTCCGTCCAGATGAAGCTGTACCGCCCAAAAACGGGACGGTGCAAGGCCGTCTAGACGGCTGTCTTGCCAGTCTTTTAGAACACTGATCACATGTATCCTAAAGCAATTCCAAAGTCCAATCAACCTAAAATTATATCTACGAGATGATGCGGTCTCCTGCACAAAAGGAAGACTGTCGTGTTCAAAATGATGTCTTCCCTACTATCCAGTTGCATCAGCAACTAACATCTACAAGCAAGTTCTTATTACTATACTGACACTTGAAGCTGTTGTATCTTATGAATAAAGAAGCGGGCATCTACAAGGTTTTACATTGCTAAATGAGCAGATACATTGCACAGATATTTACACAGCTTTCTGTTTTTAATAGCAATAACCTACCAAAATTTACCGAAGGTGGTGTGTATGAAAACTACATCTTTCTTCAAAGATAAAGTACAATGATGATTAAAAAGAGGGAAAACGACAGTTTACCATATAATCGGATATTATCTTCTGCCTGTAATCTCGATGTCTCTGAACCTATAAGAAAACATTTGAGACAAGGAAGAGTCAAGCTTAGGGCACCTTGGAAAGACTAAATTTGATCAAACCTTATTCACTCTTATCCCATGTAAAAAACAAAAGAAACTAGGTAATCGTTTACAAAACAATCCACATCGATGTGCATTCGCTCACAAAATAAACGATAAATTTCACAAAAATGTTAAAATTATAACATGTCTCATTCCAATTATTCCATGGAAACACCAGGATCGCAAGTGTCCAACACAACGAATTGAAGAGAGAAAGAAAAACAAAGAAGACATCAACAATTCAAAGCAGGAGAAGAAAATTCAAGATAACAAATGAATGTGAGGGCAACACTGACCCTAGTTCTCTCCCCGTCAGGCCAATATTTGTGAAGAACGTCTCTCATGTACTTAATCTTGTCATCGCGAGATTGATTCAGCACAGTAGGGGGCAAGTACTGTTCCAGATAGCTGAAGAGCAAGGGACTGAACTCCAACTGAAGGTCCTCGTAGTTGTCTGGCTTGTGCTCGGTGTTAGCCTTCACGCACAGGCGATTAGTAGAGACGCCTTTCGGCGCCATGACGCCATTACCATTCCCGTTGCTAGATCCCGGCGGAACCTCCCTCCTCCGATCAACGGCAGCGTCGAACGACATGGCTTCTCGAAGAGGGTATTTGAAGAGTGATCGGATGTGGATGTAGAGGGATAGTACAATATCAAATCATCGGGCGTAGGAAATCAAGCAATTAGGGTTTCGGACATATCAAGTCCAGAGCTCTTCGATGGTAAGGTGGAGCTGGACAAATGGGGGGAATTCGGATTCGGACGATATCGGGGGAAGTTATAAACGCATCTGCATATAAGAATTCAGGAAGGTTGAGCGTTCGGTGGATTGGATTGGATTGGATTGGATTGAATGAAGAGGGTCAAGATTAGGGTTTTGAGACAAGGAGAGGGAAGCTCTTGATTCATATGATCGTTACATTGTCTGCTCCGCAGCGAGCCATTTTGTCACTCCACCCGCTCGATGAAATGCCCATTCCAAACGAGCCTTCCCTTAAATCCACCCGCACAAAGTTCCGTCGTCACACGATCCGCCAGGTTAATGGATGATCATTACAAATACACCGTGGGTCGGATTTACTATAATTGACGCACGTTGTGACTACGCAACAAAAATTTTGTGTGTCAGAGTTGATTTTTTTTTATTTACATATTTTTTTTCAAAAAAAAAAAATCTAACAACAAAGTGTCTTCAGCGCGCTGGACATATTTCTTCCTTGTGTTTTTCTCGTGGTAGGAACAAAACAATAGGGAAAGATCCGGCCGACCTGCGTAGTCGTAGTGCATATCATTAGTAAATCTCGCGCCGTGTATTTAGCATCTCTCTCAATACACTAGTGTGTGGGTTATTAAGAGCATACACAACATTTAGTTTTTAAATTTTTTTTATATTAAATTTCTTATGAAAATTGGAAAATAGCTTAGGTTGCCTGCAAAATCAAATCGGTAAAAATAAACTGAATAAAGCAACTTCAACATCTCAATTTGGTAATGTTTGGAGACCGGGGAATATAATCGCCTTTCAAATAAATGGTTTGGATAAACTTTATATATAATATTATAACATTACATTATATTATATTATATTATATTATATATATATATATAAATGTTAAGAGAAAGAAAATTACGGCCGATCCTTTCTTCAACATCTCAATTCAATATGAAGTTCAGAGAGAAATGACCGATCGAAACATTCGCTCCATCTTTAATTAGCCATAGGTAAGTTATCGTTCATCCTTTTTTGGAATGGATGGATTATCAAATATCTCAATTCAAAGACATATATGCAAACTGTTATAATAAGACAATAAATCTATGTATACTGATACAATGGGCCAGGAGAAACATATTTTGGGCCCATAGATTAATGGGTCCGGGGCGACAGGGGGTGCGGGGGGCTTAGCCCCCGCGGAGAATTCTATCTATTTATAGAATCCTATCTATTTACGGCCGATCCTTTCTTCAACATCTCAATTCAATATGAAGTTCAGAGAGAAATGACCGATCGAAACATTCGCTCCATCTTTAATTAGCCATAGGTAAGTTATCGTTCATCCTTTTTTGGAATGGATGGATTATCAAATATCTCAATTCAAAGACATATATGCAAACTGTTATAATAAGACAATAAATCTATGTATACTGATACAATGGGCCAGGAGAAACATATTTTGGGCCCATAGATTAATGGGTCCGGGGCGACAGGGGGTGCGGGGGGCTTAGCCCCCGCGGAGAATTCTATCTATTTATAGAATCCTATCTATTTATAAGGAATTCTATCTATTTGTAGGATTCTATTATTTATAGGACTCTATCTATTAATAGAGGATTCTATCTATTTATGGTTATAAATAGATAGGTGTAGGGTTGTATTCATTATCCACCAAAATATATTGAAAACCCTAGCTGCAAGGTTTGTGCAGCAAAACCACAAGACGTTTTGTCTTCTCTTCTTCTCTCTATTTCTGAAGTAACTCGTTGAAGATCACAACAATTGGTATCAAGAGCAAGGTTGTCGATGAGTTCTGTTGCAAAATTTGAGGTTCTGCGATTCAACGGAACAGGCAACTTCGGTCTTTGGCAGCGACGAGTTAAGGATCTGCTAACGCAGCAGGGGATGTTGAAGGCGCTGAAGGAGACAAAACCGGAGTCGTTGAAAGACGACGAATGGGAGGAGATGCAGGAGAAGGCAGCGTCGGTCATTCGGCTCTGTTTGGCAGACGAGGTAATATACCACGTAATTGATCTCAAATCTTGTCAAGAGATTTGGACTCAATTGGAGAAACGGTATATGTCAAAATCTTTGTCTAGAAAATTGTATCTCAAACAAAAATTGTATGGGTTGAAAATGGTGGAAGGTTTTGACTTGGTAAAACACGTGAATATTTTCAATCAAATTATTGGGGATTTGGCTCGGATGGATGTAAAACTTGGAGATGAAGATAAAGCTATGATCTTGCTATGTTCTCTACCCTCTTCATATGAGAATCTGGTGATGACGTTGACGTGTGGGAAAGACGAGATAAGTCTTGATACGGTGTCAACAATGTTGCTTTCACAAGCCGAACGACGACAACATACCAGTGAGAGTTCTCAAAGCGAAGGGTTGTATGTTAGAAGCAACCAGGATAGAGGGAGGACGAAAGAGAAGCAAGAAGGAAGCAACAAGCAATCCAGGTCTAAGTCCAAGGGTAAAAAGCCAGTAACTTGTTACTTCTGTAAGGAGGAGGGTCACTTCAAACGTGATTGTCCTGCCAGGAAGAAGAAGTACGAAGATAAGAAGTCAGAGGAATCTTCAAGATCAGCAAACGTGGTGCAGAAAGATGACTCAGATGGTGCAGATTCTGATATGCTCTCTGTGACGTCAGGCAACTACTCAGATGTATGGATACGGGATGTTCGTTTCACATGACTCTGAATAGAGATTGGTTTGAGACGTACAAGTCTGGAACTTTTGGCTCCGTCCGATTAGGAGACAACAAGGCTTGTGATGTTGTTGGCATTGGGCAGATAAAGGTGAGGATGCACGATGGTGTGATTCGAACATTGACTGACGTGCGTCACATTCCAACTCTAAAGAAAAATCTGATTTCCTTAGGGACTTTACATGTAAAAGGAGTCTGTTTTAAAACATAAAAGGAATGTGTAAAGGTGAGCAAGGGGGCAATGACAGTTATGAAGGGGCAGATTACATCGGGTAATATCTATCGGTTGGTAGGGAGTACCGTTGTAGGTGGAGTTACAGCCGTGACTTCTGAGATAGATTACACAACTCTGTGGCATATGCGTCTGGGTCACATTGGCGAAAGGGGGATGATTGAGCTTCACAAGCGAGGTCTCCTGGATGGTGTGAAGAGTTGTAAGATCGACTTATGCAAGTTTTGCGTGATGGGAAAACAATTCACGTTGTCTTTTAAGACAGGTCAACACAACACAGGTGGAATTCTTGATTATGTGCATTCTGATGTGTGGGGACCAACTCAGGTGTCGTCCCTAGGAGGATCTAGGTATTACGTCACTTTCATTGATGATTATTCAAGGAAGGTCTGGGTGTATTTTCTAAAGTATAAATCTGAAGTCTTCAGCAAGTTCAAGCTATGGAAGGCGGAAGTGGAAAATCAGACAGGGAGGAAAGTGAAGTATTTGAGATCTGATAATGGGACAGAGTACACGGATTCTCAATTTCAGAGTTTTTGTGGTGAGCATGGCATTCAGAGACATTATACAGTGCGGAAGACACCACAACAGAATGGTGTTTCTGAGAGGATGAATCGGTCCATTGCAGAAAAAGCGCGGTGTCTTAGATTGAATGCAGGGCTTCCAAAGAAATTCTGGGAAGAGGCAGTGAGCATGGCGGTCTATTTGATAAATAGATCACCCCGGACTTCTCTTGACGGGAAGGTTTCAGAGGAGGTATGGACTTGTTCTGATTTAGACTTATCAAATTTGAAGATTTTTGGCAATCCAGCATATGTGTTGATTCTAGGTGATGAGCGAACAAAGCTGGATGCAAAGTCTAAGAAGTGCATTTTTTTGGGTTATGAGAAAGGTGTGAAGGGTTTCAAGTTTTGGGCTCCTGTTGCAAAGAAACGGATGATCAGTCGAGATGCTGTATTTGATGAGCAGGCAATGCTTCTACATGCCAAGGAAGTTGGAAAACCTGCAGTTACAGAGACTGAATCCAGATCAGTAGTGGAGGTGGAGCTTTCAGATTCTAACACACCTACACCAGCAGGTGGTGAGCACGATGTAGATCAACAACAGGTTGAGAGTCTTGTTTCTGGCAGAAGCAAACACATCACAAGGGCCCCTATAAGATATGGTTTTGAGGAGATGGTTAATTATGCTCTAGTCATTGGCACAGATGATCCATCCAACTTTCGAGAGGCTACTCATAGTCAGGAGAAAGAAGGATGGGTAGGTGTTATGGCTGAGGAGATGGAATCTCTACATAAGAACAGGACGTGGGAGCTGGTTCCTCTTCCAGCAGGTAAGAGGGCAATAAGATGCAAATGGGTGTTCAAGAAGCAACAAGACATCTCAGAGAAAGAAGGCATAAAGGGACAAGGCACGACTAGTAGCAAAGGGTTACTGACAGAAGAAGGGGATTGATTATGACGAAAAATTTTCTCCTGTGGTCCGACACACGTCTATCAGATTGGTATTGGCATTGGTAGCTAGCTGGGATTTGCATCTAGAGCAGATGGATGTGAAAACAGCTTTCCTTCATGGTGATTTGGAGGAGGAGATCTACATGGAGCAACCAGAGGGTTTTGTCCAGCCGGAAGAGGAGAAACTTGTATGCAAGTTGACAAAGTCATTGTATGGTCTGAAGCAGGCTCCTAGGCAATGGTACAAGAAGTTTGACTCTTACATGCTTCGGATAGGCTACCGGAGATGTGAGTATGATTGTTGTGTTTATGTGAAATATTTGGATGATGGATCACCCTTATACTTGCTATTATATGTTGATGACATGCTGATTGCTGGAAAGAATATTGATGACGTTGTTGAGTTGAAAACCTTGTTGAGCAAGGAATTTGACATGAAGGATCTTGGTGTTGCAAATAAGATTCTTGGTATGGAGATTCGCAGGGAGAGAAGTTATGGGAGGTTATGGTTATCTCAGAAGACTTACATTGAGAAAGTGCTTGATAGATTCGATATGGCCAACTCCAAATCTATCAGCACTCCTCTAGCGAATCACTTCAAGCTCTCCTCAGCTCAGTGTCCGAAGTCTGATGGAGAAATCAAAGATATGTCCAAAGTTCCTTATGCAAGTGCAGTTGGTTGCTTGATGTATGTTATGGTGTGTACAAGACCTTATTTGGCCCAAGTTGTTAGCCAAGTGAGCAAGTATATGTCTAATCCTAGGAGAGAACACTGGGCGGCCGTCAAGTGGATACTCAGGTATTTGAGGGGTACTGCTGACCGTGGAATTATGTTTGGTGGCCAGGAAGGAGATCCTTCAGTTGTAGGGTATGTTGATTCAGACTATGCCGGTGATCTTGACAACCGGATGTCCACTACAAGGTATGTCTTTACTCTTGCTGGGGGGCCTATAAGTTGGAGATCAGTTTTGCAGTCTGTAGTAGCCTTGTCTACAACTGAGGCAGAGTACATGGCTTTAGTAGAGGCAGCTAAGGAGGCTCTGTGGATTAGAGGAATTGTGGAGGAACTGAGTGTTGAGCAAGGTGGTGTTGAGGTACATTGTGATAGTCAGAGTGCTATATATCTAGCTAAGAATCAGGTGTACCATGCTCGGACTAAACATATTGATGTGAGATTTCACAAGATTATAGAGCTAGTAGCTTCTGGTGAGATCATCCTAGAGAAGGTACACACTTCTCAAGAAGGTTGGGCGTCGGTGGATTGGATTGGATTGAATTGAATGAAGAGGGTCAAGATTAGGGTTTTGAGACAAGGAGAGGGAAGCTCTTGATTCATATGATCGTTACATTGTCTACTCCACAGTGAGCCATTTTGTCACTCCATCCGTTCGATGAAATGCCCATTCCAAACGAGCCTTCCCTTAAATCCACCCGCACAAAGTTCCGTCGTCACCCGATCCGCCAGGTTAATGGATGATCATTACAAATGCACCGTGTGTCGGATTTACTATAATTGACGCACATTGTGACTACGCAACAAAAATTTTGTGTGTCAGAGTTGAATTTTTTTTATTTACATATTTTTTTTCAAAAAAAAAAAATCTAACAACAAAGTGTGTTCAGCGCGCTGGACATATTTCTTCCTTGTGTTTTTCTCGTGGTAGGAACAAAACAATAGGGAAAGATCCGGCCGACCTGCGTAGTCGTAGTGCATATCATTAGTAAATCTCGTAAATCTCGCGCCGTGTATTTAGCATCTCTCTCAATACACTAGTGTGCGGGTTATTAAGAGCATACACAACATTTAGTTTTTAAATTTTTTTTATATTAAATTTCTTATGAAAATTGGAAAATAGCTTAGGTTGCCTGCAAAATCAAATCGATAAAAATAAACTGAAGAAAGCAACTTCAACATCTCAATTTGGTAATGTTTGGAGACCGGGAAATATAATCGCATTTCAAATAAATGGTTTGGATAAACTCTATATATAATATTATAACATTATATTATATTATATTATATTATATTATATTATATATATATAAATGTTAAGAGAAAGAAAATTACGGCCGGTCCTTTCTTCAACATCTCAATTCAATATGAAGTTCAGAGAGAAATGACCGATCGAAACATTCGCTCCATCTTTAATTAGCCATAGGTAAGTTATCGTTCATCCTTTTTTGAAATGGATGGATTATCAAATATCTCAGTTCAAAGACATATATGCAAACAATAGAATTAAGGCATTATAAGGATCATCTCAATCTTTAGATCAGGCAAGGAGATTACACACGCATGCTAACAATCAAAGTATTAAAACAATATATTGAAAACATGAAAGAGTATAACTCACAAGGTTTGATTATACGGAGACCCTTATAGAGCTACTCTAACAATGACAGTTTACTTTGAATAAGAGAGAAAAGAAAAGAGAACGGGACTGAAGAACTCAGTCGAATATCGGATGATCTAAACCTAATCCTCAATCAAGGGTTTACATAAAACATAGGTTAACTTCCATAAATAATCGCTTGGAAAAGACGCAAAATCGCCGCGGATGAAGATAAGTGTTACGTTTCCCTTACGCTCCCTTACGGGCGTAACCCAGCGTAAGGGGTTGTAACGGACAACGTAACCTTTCCGATGGGTTCGAGTTGCGTTTTTGGACTTCTTAGCATTGGTGAAGCACGATCCTTCTACCGGTTACGGCGGTAATGGGGCGTAGCGATGAAGAAATCTCGATTTGATCTTGAGTTTCCAAGTGTAGGAAGAGATTGATGACACCATGTTCCAGCTCCTTAGCCGTACTTGACGTTATTGATGCTTTGACTTCGGGAGAACATAATTCCGATCCTTTTAGTACCTAAAAAGCCTGAAACACAAAAAAAGCCAAGGAAAATATCAAAATACGGAAAGTGAAGTTTTTCCATAGGAAAAGGTATTGGTGATGTGAAAATGAGGGTAAGAAATGCATGAAAACATAAGGGAAATAGACATTGTTTTGACACTCTCAATTGTCAACCTGACTCAACCACCTCTTGATCCTCCTTCTGGTGTTGTGGTCCAAGTAATTTATTTAGAAACTATAGTGACCAAAGAATCTTATGGAGAATGGATGAAGGTTTCTAAGCCCCCTCCTCGCCAAGTGGGTGTAATGGTAACTCGGTGCAAGTGACCTCCAATCATGCCTTGAGATTCCCAAGAAAACACAATATGGCCATTCTTCACCATCTGGTGGTGATGCCTTTATACGGCTACCGGATTACCAACGCTCTCGATTTTGAATCTTAGGCTTTGAGCCTAATACTGAACATGAAGTTTTAACTTCAACTTCCGGTGGTGGTCATATACCTACAGGGAACTTTGTGAAAACCTATTAGTCATCCCATGTGATTATTGCTGACAACCCTCCTAGACAATATGAGACTCGATCAATAGCTCCTACACAAGTCCAATATGGTAACTTGTCCCAATCAACAATTGGAAAACCTCTAACTATTTACACTCAACCAGTCTCTTGTCCATCAAGCTACTAGTAGCAACTCATTGATTCGTACCCTCTTAACGGTACCGGTGACCACTTCTCAGTCCTTTGCAACCACACATGTTTTGGTTAGAAGGAAAGCTCATATGGACAATAGCCATATAAAATCCTTGGGCTTAATAAGGTGACTGCTCAGCGCAAGAAAAACTTTGTAACAATTACCCCTACTTTAATTTTGCAAAAATACCTCTTGCGCAAGTCTCATCGACCCTTAAAACCCTAGTCCTTTCATCTAACCTCGATACTTTCCCACCCATCTATCCACTAGATACGGCCGTTGGTTTCTCTCACATTAACCAAACGACACCAACTGAAGTTTATGCCACGGGTAACTAACCCCCCCCCCCCCCCCGATCCTAGTATCGCTCTTTGTTCAATCCAAGAAGAGTTTTATCCTCCCAAACCAACAGACGGGGATAATCTTTGTGTGGCTTCTGCTTTTGGGCAACAAGATGAGGGTATAATTTATACCACTGACGACGACATATCCCCTCCTACTTTGCAGGGTGGGGATGCCCTAACAACTATTTAATGTTATACATCGGATTACCGATGTTGTAGCAACGCACACATATGCTAATTCTTGGCCTATTATGGTAGACATCAACATGATGGTTTCCCCAATGATCGAATTTAATATCCTATGTTAGAATGTCGGAGATGCAGGCATCACCAACTTTCTCAACTCTATCCGCAAGATAACCCGTATTTATCATCATGCAATCATTGCTCTTGTTGAACCTCACATCAGTGGAATCCGACCTGATCAAGTCTCCTTTCGCATGGGCTATGACGGTATTCTCCGGGTGGAAGCCATTGGCTTTGCGGGTGGAATCTGGCTGTTATGGAAGACCAATAATATGTCAGTTATTCTTGTTTGTATGCACCTTCAACATATCACAGTGAAGATACATCGATGGGTGTGGAGCCTTTGCTCTTGTCAACGGTTTATGCATCCCCGAGGGACAGTCAGAGAAGCGAACTATGGCGAGCCTTAGAAGACTTTGCACGCTCCTATAACCACCCTTGGATACTCATGGGGGACTTCAACGCCACTTTATACCCCGAGGAACACATTTTTCCTCTACTAGATCCACAAACGCAATGCATAATTTCAAAGATTTTGTCCGAAATACGAGCCTCATCGATATGGGTTTTTCCGACCCTAAATACACTTGGTCTCACGTGAGAACGATTGGCACTCATAAAGCCACACGTTTGGATCAAGGACTTTGTAATGATCTTTGCCGTATTGTTTTCCCTGAAGCAAGGATTGAACATTCGTCTCCTCCCTACTTAGGTCATCTCCCTCTCTTTCTTAGACTTTTTGGCCCAACTTTTCCGGGGGTGCAACAGACTAAGCCTTTCCTGTTTCAAGCTACTTGGGCACTACATGAGCAATACAAGAATTTTATTTCCCAACATTGGTGAGAAGATATTGACGGTGCTACGGCGCTCAAGCCCATGGTGGTTCGCCTACAACCGTGGAATATCAGCACGTTTGATAACATCTTCCACTGTAAACGTCAACTTTGGGCCCGACTTGAAAGCATTTGTCATGCACTTTCAAGGCATCATACCCAATGTCTGATTGATCTACAGTGGAATTTGAAATTGGACTTGGAGAGTGTGCTTGACCAAAAACAACTCTATTGGTTCGAGAAGTCTATATCACAAATTTTGGTTGAGGGTGATCGAAACACAAGATTTTACCATCTTTCAATCATTATTAATCTTCACAAGAACAAGATCTTGTCCTTCATTGATCCTAGTTCGGGCGCAACTCTCAATGATCAAGATTCCCATCTACTAACCTTGGAGTTTTTTAAGTCGTTGTTCATTGAGCCTATATTTACTAGTTCTCTGGTCCAACCAACTTTTGAGGTCTCTATTACCTTTCCAAGACTTGAGGATGCCAAATTATCATTGATTTCCCGTCCTTTTGTGGATTATGATGTGTGGGAGGTACTGAAACAAAAGTGTCCATTTCGAGCGCCTGACCTTGACGGCTTCTCGACCAGCTTCTACACCGAAGTTGGAATGTGGTTGGCGCGGGCATTACTAATTGATGATGCTCAATTTGGTCAATGAGAATATCTTTCCGGAGGGCTTGGTTGATTCTCTTCTCATTACTATCCCGAAGGTCAGTCAACCGACCTCACCGGCCCAATTGAAGCCAATTTCGTCATTAAACGTCCCTTTTAAAATTGCAACTACAATGATAGTTAACCGGCTTAAACCGATCATGGCTAGTCTGATTTCTCCGACACATGTCAGTTTCATCCCGCACAGACACATCACTGGAAATATTACAATTATTCACGAGATGTTGCATACAAACTATGGTGGGTAGTAGTTGCCGTTGGATGTTGCTCAAGATCGATCTTGCAAAAGCATATGACCGAGTCAAATGGTCCTTCCTACGAGACACACTTAGACATGCTGGAATACCCTAATCTCTAGATGATACAATCATGCACTATCAAACCAAATGATCTACTCAGTTGTTATGGAATGAACAAGGGGTTGGATCTTTTTCTCCAACACGGGGAGTGCGGTAGGAGGATCCCTTATCTCCATACCTTTTCGTTCTACCCGTGGAGTACTTATCTCATGTGATCCTTTCAACTATTGTCACATGGCTGTGGAAACCTATAAATCTTGGCGGAATGGATTTGTCTCACCTTTTCTTTGCAAATGACTTAATTTTGTTCGTTGAAACAGACCCAAGTCAGGTTGCGATTATCCAACACTGCCTTAATATATTATGTCAACAGTTGGGAAAGAGGGTTAATTACGACAAGAGTGATGTTTTCTTTTCCAAAAAGGTTCCTACCTACTTACAGAATAGTCTTTGTTCGAATATCAACATGAATTTAACTCCAGATATGGGTTCTATCTTGGACTTCCAACTTTGTATGGGTGTCTGCTTCGCCCGAAATGCGAGTTTATCATTGACAAAGTTACAACGAGAGTACAAGGTTGGATGGCTAAGTCGTAATCTTTAGCGGGCCGAGTTACTTGTAAGAGCCTTAGTCTTTCGGACCGAGTTCCGTCCTTAGCCGAGATTTCCTTTGGCCGAGTTTGGCCTTGCCGCACCCGCGGGCATGATGGCCGCCCCTGCGGGTTCCCGCTCCCGCGGCCCAGTGAACCGCCCCTGCGGTTTCCTTCGGCTGCAACCGTTTTTGTTGACCCTTTGACCGGTGCTTTTTTTTCCTTACTTCTTTCCTTCCCTTGGCTGATCAAGGGTTACTTCTTCACATTTCCAATCCAGCTCTACGTCCTTCTTGCTTCTTCATCCCTTCCCTTGATCTTGCTTGAGTTTCTCTTGGAGTTTTGCTTGGAAGTTGTGCTTGGTGGTTGTTGATATGCTAGTGATGTGTGTTGCCGAGCTTGGAAGCCAGCTTTGATGTGTGTTGATCTTCCCTGCAGCCTAGGACCACAGCTGTGGTAAGCTTCCTTCTTCCTCTTCTCTTCTTTCTTCTTGGATTCCATTCCTTTAGCTTAGGATTAGATGTTTGGACATAGGATGTTGATGGAATGTGTATATTGTGGCATGTGTGTGTTGTGATGGAGTGAAGACGTGATTTGATCACGTGAAGAGCCGAAGAGAAGCCGCGAGATTGCATTCTGCACTGTCGACGCCCCCGCGCTTTGAAACCGCCGCCCTTGCGGAGACCGTGCCATCGCGCCATCGTCTGCGCTGTGCCTGCGTTAGCCTGCAGCGTTGTCACCGCCCCTGCGGCTTCTACCTGCCGCGCTGCGGGTTATCCGTTCTGCCCCAGCGTCCCTTGATCACGGGCTTCTACCTGCCGCCTGCGGTTATCCTTCCGCCCCTGCGTCCCTTGATCACGCAGGTGCGTCTTGTCCCGGGACTACCCATAGTTGGGTAGCTCCTTTCCTTTCCTAGTATGAGGGAACTAGTACCATGCTAGGTATCGGTTTATGATGAGTATGATATAGATATGCCGGTTACGGCTTGAGGTTTACGAGTTGGATATGATCCTTATGGATCCCTTGGGTCTAGGTGTGACCCTTTGTGTGATAGGAGTTTGATATATATATATCCTTGTATAGGCCGTGTTGTCCTCCAGTTTGGAGTGGACGGAGAGTTGATCGTATTGAGTTACTTCTGAGATTGAGGTAAGTCCATAGGACTTACTTAGCTACTATCCTTATATTGGATGTATGCTTGAGTGGTGTGTTGTTATATGCTTTATAGCATGTGGGTCACGACCTATGTTATTGACCGCCCATTGTAGTGGCGTGATAACTTTCCCTTTCATCCCGTAGTGGAGTCTGGGAAGGTTCTCTGTAGTCAGAGATCTGGTATACGGGAAGGACCTCACCACTCCCATAGGGTACACGGGAGGTGTGCTGATACTACTCCAGCTGGCTAGAGCACTCAGAGGCGGGGATTATATTCCTCGTGTCACATATCTTCATATACATCTATATACGATTGAGTGATTTAACTTATTAAAGATAATAAACCGGGTAAATGTGTGATATCATGATGATGTGTTAATATTATTGATGTGTGTTTGTGCTCTAGCATCTTCTTATATATGTGTATAGTTAGCTAACGGTTTTATACCGTGTTGTAGATCCTTTGCAGGTTAGGAGAGCTGCAGAGTGATCCAGAGGGGTGATCTGCTGAGGGTTCCGTACACTGGGCGTATTCGTGGGATTTGGGTTATTTATTGTACGGATTTCTGTTTTGACTTTGTACTCAGCAGTACTCTGTATCACCTTTTTGATATGTATATATATATATATATATATATATCAGTTTTATGTTTTGTTTTAATCTATTGGTGCCTTGTTGTAAGATTCAGTGAATTTTGTTGTCAGGCTAGGGTCAGGATCCATTGTGAGATCCTAGCCAGTAGCACTCCGAGTCCTACGGATTTGGGGTGTTACAAAGTTGGTATCAGAGCCCAGGTTGACAACAATGGCACTAGTAATCTGCAATAAAGTTCGAATAGATAAATAAACAGAACCCGAAAGGGGTCTGACTTTTCAAAAGGTTTTGGTTTTGAAATGAGTACAAATGTTTTGGGTATCGTGTACGTGAACCATCGCCCCTCTGAAGATCTCGACAGTATAGATATATATAGATATTCTTGTGATTGATCTGTTATATATCTATACATATGGCATATATATAGCCTTCTAAGTTAGGTTTACGTCTTCTGCAGATGGTTCAGACTAGAGCCTTACCTGCAGCTAGGCGAGGTAGAGGTAGACCCCCTCTAGGTAGAGGACGGGGTAGGACTCCTGCTGACGGTTCACATGCGGGAGAGATACATGAGGAGGTTGCTGAGAGCGTCGTTCCTGAGACTGGGAACGGGGCAGCTGAGAGACAGGGGGCACAGAGAGCCCAGTCTGGCGAGTCTGATCGTGTCTCCATGGGGGATCAGAGTTCCGAGCATATATCAGACGTGTGAGGAGGCTGCCAGAGCCGGTAGACGTGCCCAGATTTACAGGCACAGGAGGGACCATCTGAGAGGTCCCACACCGTTACTCAGGTGCCAGCTGTACAGGTACCTGCTGCTGAGATTGCCAGAGCACCAGAGGAGCATAGAGGGCCTAGACCAGATACCTGGTTGAAGGCATTCCATCAGATGGGTGTACCCCTTTCACTGGGAAGGTGGGGTTGGAGGTTGAGCTCTGGATCGGGCATGTAGACTCAGCTCTGGAGTCTATTCGATGTCCAGCTGACAGACAGATCGAGCTGGTTCAGACTTTATTCCGGGACTTGGCACAACACTGGTGGAGATCAGTACGGGGTCAGGTTACCAGTTATGATCAGATGAGGACGATGATTAGAGAGCGTTTCTGCCCTGCCTCACTGAGGAGGGAGAAACTGCGAGATTTTGTTGAGGCTGGGTTTGAGGATGTACCAGTCTCTGAGGCCATCAGGAGGTTTCAGGAGGAGCTGGCATTACTGGGACCAGCTGCACCTTCTGCAGACCAGCACGTTTATCTCTTTTCCCGACGACTGAGGGATACTACCCGGGCCTATATGGCGGGATTTCATTGTGAGTCCTTGATGGACTACCAGGATAGAGCCGCGACTATGAGCGAGAGCGGGCGAGTCAGAGGAGAGCTTCTCAGACCGGAGGGTCTGAGAAGAGGCAGCGTACAGGGCAGACCAGTGGTACTGGTGGTTTGCTAGTGGTTGGCGTGGTCAGAGACGCCAGAGTCAGCCTTCATCTGCACCGGTTGCAGAGAAGGGACGTCAGTGTTTTAACTGTGGAGATCCAGGGCATATGAGGCCAGAGTGCACGAGGCCATTAGTGACTTGCTACACCTGTGGTAGGCAAGGTCACGAGCTGTTTACTGCCGCCAGGGCGGAGCTTCATCTCAGCAGGGTTCTTCTCCTGCCAGTGTAGCGGGAGGTGGGCAGAGGCCACCTCAGCAGCAGCACAGATCAGGGACAACAGAGGTCCCAGATCGCCCTACGACTCAGGGATCTGCTCCTGGGCCGAGTAGAGGCAGAGGTCGTGGTGGGGCACCACTGATACCAGAGGCCCACAGGGTCGTGTTTTTGAGCTGAGGAGTGCAGAGGAGCCAGCTGCACCTACTGCTACAGGTACCATTCTGATTCATGGTTTACCTGTTAGAGTTTTATTTGATACTGGTGCTACGCACTCTTTTATTTCTGATGCCTGTGTAGAGCGTCTTGGTTTAGATACAGTTGAGGGGATGCCCTTTATTATAGGGTTACCCGATGGTGGTAGGGTCAGAGGTACCCGTGAGATTCACGGTTGTCCCATTTCTGTAGGGACCCGTGTGTTACTAGTTGACTTCTTTGTCATGCCATTAGAGCATGAAGAAGTCATTCTAGGTATGGATTGGATGGATAGACATTCTGCAGTCTTAGATGTAGGTAGGAGGACTGTTACCCTCTCTACCGAGTTAGGCCAGATAGAGGTTTTCCGAGGTTGGGACCTTGGAAAGGTAGGCACAGTTATCAGCGCTATACGGGCAGCTAGATGATTGCACAGGGTTGCGAGGCCTTCTGGTGTTATGCCATGAAGGAGGGGGAGAGTCCAGCATTAGAGGATATCCCAGTTGTTTGTGAGTTTACTGATGTTTTTGCTGAGCCGTCCAGTTTGCCGCCTCAGAGGAGTGTGGATTTCAGTATCGAGTTAGAGCCTGGTACGAGACCCATCTCGAAGGCCCCATACCGGATGGCGCCTGTCGAGATGCTGGAGCTGAAGAAGCAACTCGAGGAGTTGGCTGAGAAGGGCTTCATTCGCCCTAGCGTGTCCCCATGGGGAGCACCTGTCCTCTTCGTACGGAAGAAGGACGGATCACTGAGGTTATGCATAGATTACAGAGAGCTGAACAAGGTGACCATCAAGAACAAGTATCCACTGCCGCGTATTGATGATTTGTTAGATCAGCTACAGGGAGCGACTGTGTTCTCCAGGATTGACCTGCGTTCCGGGTATCACCAGCTGAGGGTGAGGGAGCAGGATGTGCACAGGACAGCATTCCGGACCAGATATGGCCACTACGAGTTTGTAGTGATGCCATTTGGGCTTACGAATGCCCCAACCGTCTTTATGGAGTTGATGAACAGTATCTTCATCGACTTCCTGGATCAGTTTGTGGTGGTTTTTATTGATGACATTCTGGTATACTCTCGCAGTGGAGAGGAGCATGCAGGACATCTGAGGACTGTATTGCAGGTTTTGCGGGATAGAGAACTTTATGCTAAGTTCTCTAAGTGTGAGTTCTGGATGCCAGAGGTAGCATTCCTGGGTCATGTGGTTTCAGCTGAGGGATCAAGGTGGATCCAGCGAAGATTGAGGCAGTAGCAGCATGGACGACACCGACGAACGTCAAGGAAGTACGTAGTTTCCTTGGCCTAGCCGGTTATTACAGACGCTTTGTGGAGGGATTTTCTGTGATTGCCCGTCCACTGACGAGTTTGCTGAGGAAGACTACCAGATTTGTGTGGTCTGATCAGTGCATGCAGAGTTTTGAGGAGTTGAAGAGGCGTTTGACTTCTGCTCCTATTTTGGCACAGCCAGAGGGTACTGAGGATTTTGTGGTTTACAGTGATGCATCCAAGCTAGGCTTGGGATGTGTTTTGATGCAGCGAGGCAGAGTTATTGCTTATGCGTCTCGACAGTTGAAGACGTATGAGGAGAACTACCCGACTCATGATCTGGAGTTGGCAGCGGTAGTTCATGCACTGAAGATCTGGAGACATTACCTGTATGGTGCTACATGTCAGATCTTCACAGACCATAAGAGTCTGAAGTATATTTTCACGCAGCGGGAATTGAATAACGCCAGCGTAGGTGGCTCGAGCTGATCAAGGACTTTGATTTAGAGATTCTGTACATCCAGGGAAGGCGAACGTTGTCGCCGACGCCCTGAGCAGGAAGACGCCTCGAGAGCAGGCGATTGCGAGATTGACAGTTCATCAGTCAGAGAGACCTGATCTGGTTAGAGTTGGACATCCAGTTTCCTGATGAGGATGCCAGCTGCGTACTTTAGAGGTCCTTCCTGATCTGTTGGGCCAGTTTTCTGATGAGGATGGCCAGCTGCGTACTTTAGAGGTCCTTCCTGACCTGTTGGGCGAGATCCAACAGAAGCAGGAGACCTGCCCGACCTTGATGAGGATCAGAGAGAGGATGTCTCGGGATGAGGCACCACATTTCCTGCTTGGAGCAGATGGAGTTTTGAGGCGCCGCGGTCGCGTCTGTGTACCTGCCGATACAGAGCTGAGGCAGAGGATTTTACAGGAGGCTCACTGTACACCTTACTCTGTACATCCAAGTAC
Source organism: Fagopyrum tataricum (assembly GCA_002319775.1). NCBI lineage: Eukaryota > Viridiplantae > Streptophyta > Magnoliopsida > Caryophyllales > Polygonaceae > Fagopyrum > Fagopyrum tataricum. The sequence continues at coordinate 36,462,797 of CM008283.1, read as the reverse complement.
GAGTAAGATGTATCAAGACTTGAGACATATATATTGCTAGGGAGGGCTGAAGCCCGATGTGGCCAGATTTGTGGCACAGTGTGCGACCTGCCAGCAAGTCAAGATCGAGCATTTCAGACCTGGAGGTGAGCTCCATCCACTTCCTGTTCCACAAAGGAAGTGGGAGGACGTCACCATGGATTTTGTGACTGGACTGAGGCTGAGCCGGAGTTTTGATGTCATCTGGGTCATAGTAGACAGATTGACAAAGACGGAACGTTTCATTCCTATCAGGGAGACGTGGCCGGTGAGCAGATTAGCTGAGGAGTACACTAGGCAGATAGTGAGGCTCCATGGTGTACCGAGGACGATCGTCTCAGACAGAGATGGGCGATTTACCTCGAGATTCTGGCAGCAGATTCAGACTGTCCTGGGGACGAGTTTGCACTTCACGACTGCGTTCCATCCTCAGACAGATGGTCAGTCAGAGAGGACCATTCAGACCCTGGAGGATATGCTACGAGCTTGTGTGTTGGATTGGGGACAAGTGTGGACGGATCATCTCCCACTTGTTGAGTTCTCCTACAACAACAGCTGACATGCATCTATTGGGATGGCCCCATATGAGGCACTGTATGGACAGAGATGTCGTACCCCGTTATGTTGGGATGAGCAGAGCAGTGTCAGTGGTTTAACACTTGATCAAATTCAGCATGATATGGCTCGAGTAGCATTGATCAGAGAGCGTATGTTGACTGCACAGAGCCGTCAGAAGTCTTATACTAACAGGAGGCGTAGGCCTCTAGAGTTCAGAGTTGGAGCCCATGTGTGGCTGAGAGTGTCCCCGACACGAGGTGTGGGCGTTTTGGCATTAAGGGGAAGTTGAGCCCCCGATATGTCGGACCGTTCGAGATTTTGGATCGGGTTTGGAGCGCAACTTACAGATTAGCCTTGCCTCCGAGATTAGAGGGTATTCACCCTGTATTTCATGTGTCTCAGCTGAGGGAGTACATACCAGATCCGAGACACATCGTGAGTTATGATGATTTGGTGGTTGAGCCGGACCACACGTTTGTTGAGCATCCTATTGCAGTCCTAGAGCGAGGTATGAGACGCCTGCGTTCGAATGACATTCCTATGTTGAGGATACAGTGGTCGAGACGAGGACCCGAGGAGGCTACATGGGAGACTGAGAACAGTATCCAGAGGAACTATCCAGAGTTCTATGCCGAGATAGGTGCACAAGTAGGATCACCGAGTATATCTTAGTACTAGCTTGGTGAGTCTTATCTACTTATATGCTTATATGTTATGACGTGTTTATTTCATACTAGCTTTGATGTGATTATGATCTTATTAGATCTTGTTGTGCTAGTTTGATTCTTGCTTATAGTTGAAGATGGTTCTTTCCTCCATGCTATTATGATATGATAAGTTTAGCTGGAGATGGTTCTTTCCTCCATGCTATTTTGATGGACATAGTAGTGTTGGATATGTTCTTCCTTCATGCCTTTCTGTTATGGATATGATACGGCTAGAGATGTGATTCCTCTATGCCTTGTGATATGTTTATGGTTTGGTTAGAGATGGTTTTCCTCTAGGCCCTGGATAGTATGAGTGTGTTGCTGGAGTTGATGTTTTCCTCCATGCTTGTGTTTGAGGCTATAGAGAGAGTGTACCTCGGCTTGTGAGTCCGAGTGGTTCGAGGTTTTTGCAAATTTCGGGACGAAACTTGTTTTTAGGGGGGTGAGGTGTAAGAGCCTTAGTCTTTCGGACCGAGTTCCGTCCTTAGCCGAGATTTCCTTTGGCCGAGTTTGGCCTTGCCGCACCCGCGGGCATGATGGCCGCCCCTGCGGGTTCCCGCTCCCGCGGCCCAGTGAACCGCCCCTGCGGTTTCCTTCGGCTGCAACCGTTTTTGTTGACCCTTTGACCCGTGCTTTTTTTTTCCTTACTTCTTTCCTTCCCTTGCCTGATCAAGGGTTACTTCTTCACATTTCCAATCCAGCTCTACGTCCTTCTTGCTTCTTCATCCCTTCCCTTGATCTTGCTTGAGTTTCTCTTGGAGTTTTGCTTGGAAGTTGTGCTTGGTGGTTGTTGATATGCTAGTGATGTGTGTTGCCGAGCTTGGAAGCCAGCTTTGATGTGTGTTGATCTTCCCTACAGCCTAGGACCACAGCTGTGGTAAGCTTCCTTCTTCCTCTTCTCTTCTTTCTTCTTGGATTCCATTCCTTTAGCTTAGGATTAGATGTTTGGACATAGGATGTTGATGGAATGTGTATATTGTGGTATGTGTGTGTTGTGATGGAGTGAAGACGTGATTTGATCACGTGAAGAGCCGAAGAGAAGCCGCGAGATTGCATTCTGCACTGTCGACGCCCCCGCGCCTTGAAACCGCCGCCCCTGCGGAGACCGTGTCATCGCGCCCGCGCCAGCGCCTGCGTTAGCCTGCAGCCTTGTCACCGCCCCTTGCGGCTTCTACCTGCCGCGCCTGCGGGTTATCCATTCCGCCTCAACGTCCCTTGATCACGCAGGTGCGTCTTGTCCTGGGACTACCAATAGTTGGGTAGCTCCTTTCCTTTCCTAGTATGAGGGAACTAGTACCATGCTAGGTATCGGTTTATGATGAGTATGATATAGATATGCCGGTTACGGCCTTGAGGTTACGAGTTGGATATGATCCTTATGGATCCCTTGGGTCTAGGTGTGACCCCTTTGTGTGATAGGAGTTTGATATATATATATATATATATATATATATATATATATATATATATATATATATATATGTATACCTTGTATAGGCCGTGTTGTCCTCTAGTTTGGAGTGGACCAGTCGGAGAGTTGATCGTACTTGAGTTAATCCTGAGATTGAGGTAAGTCCATAGGACTTACTTAGCTACTATCCTTATATTGGATGTATGCTTGAGTGGTGTGTGTGTTATATGCTTTATAACATGTGTTATTATGATCACCGACCTATGTTATATTGACCACCCATTGTAGTGGTCGTGATAACCTTTCCCTTTCATCCCGTAGTGGAGTCTGGGAGGTTCTCTGTAGTCAGGCCAGATCTGGTATACGGGAAGGACCCTCACCACTCCCATAGGGTACACGGGAGGTGTGCTGATATTACTCCAGCTGGCTAGAGCACTCAGAGGCGGGGTTTATATTCCTCGTGTCACATATCTTCATATACATCTATTTATACGGTTGAGTGATTTAACTTATTAAAGATAATAAACCGGGTAAATGTGTGATATCATGATGATGTGTTAATATTATTGATGTTTGTTTGTGCTCTAGCATCTTCTTATATATGTGTATAGTTAGTGATGCGTCCTTGGAATCGTTGAAGGACGAACGCCGGATCTAGACCAAGCTAAAGTTTCGACTACTCGTTGTTGATGTGCAAATGAGAACTTTGATAGAAGTTTGGTAGGGCGGAAGCGATTGATATGGATGCGGAAGCGTAGGTTTGATTCGATCTAGAGAGATCGAGCAAACGTTGTAGTGGATTTGATAGTTTGATTCTTTAGAAGAATCCTCGAATGTGAGTTCTTGGATCTAAGACTTGATCCAAGGAAGAACTTTGAGGGGATTGAAGAGGAAGTGATGCCTAGATCAAGAATGAGGATTTTCCTTCAAAATACTTGATTAAAATTAGACATGATTTACAAGTGAAGCCAAGCATCCCTTATATAGTGGGTGAAGGCTACACCAAAAGTCGGAAATTGAATGACGGAAATAAAGGCGGGAAATAAAGTCGGGGCAACTCCCGAAACCAAAGGTCTAGACTATCAATGCCGGAAATTAACTCACGGAATTAAGTTCTGGAATTAATGTTCCGAAAATTAAAGTCTATTATTATGTAAAATGCAAAATATAATAATAATAATATTTGCTAGCTTGATGACGTGGCGCCGGAAGCCTATGCCATGGTGGAGTGGTGACATGGCATGTCACTAACGGGTCCAAGTGATGTGACGGTGCGTTGGATGATTGAGCCGGTAGCTTGGGCGATGGCTTTGGCTCGGGAACGAGTGAGCGGTCCATCGGAGCGAACCCGCAAAGCATCGTCCTCTTCATCCGCGGTCATGGTGGTCAAGGGCGCATTAGTTAGCTAACAGTTTTATACCGTGTTGTAGATCCTTTGCAGGTTAGGAGAGCTGCAGATTGATCCAGAGGGGTGATCTGTTGAGGGTTCCGTACACGGCGTATTCGTGGGATATGGGTTATTTACGTTGTACGGATTCATGTTTTGACCTTGTACTCAGCAGTACCTTGTATCACCTTTTTGATATGTATATATATATATATATATATATATATATATATATATATATATATATATATATATATATATCAGTTTTATGTTTTGTTTTAATCTATTGGTGCCTTGTTGTAAGATTCAGTGAATTTGTTGTCAGGCTAGGGTCAGGATCCATTGTGAGATCCTAGCCCAGTAGCACTCCGAGTCCTACGGATTTGGGGTGTTACATTACTTTAGCCAACTCGATTATAACTAATATACCTACCTATGATATGCAAACTCTTCTTTTTCCAAGGGCTACATGTGATAACATTGATAAGCTTATATGGGGTTTCATATGGGGTTCTACTAATGAACAAAGACGTCATCACCTCCTGGCATGGAATGTTATCATTAAACCTCGACTGATGGGTGGTCTAGGTATCCGACAATCCCGCTTGGTAATTAACTCCTCAATGTTGGCGAAGCTTGACTGGTGCCTTATTACTCAACCTACTAAGTTGTGGAGCCGGGTGATCCGAGGTAAATATTGTCAAATTCGAGTGGACGTGGACATGTTTAGTAGACGTGATAAGTGCTCTCAGATTTGGAAAGGAATTATGCATGATGTAAAGCTATTACTTCCGCATATTAGAACCTCTATTGGCAATGGGACTTTTACTCTTTTATGGGATCACCCATAGCTAGAGCTCCCTTCGTTAGGCATTTCTACAGTTCACCCCGTCCCCGAGGAAATTTCTAGTGCAACCGTTGTTGAATTGTGGATCAATGGTGATTGCGATTGGGCTCGGATTCAACCTTACATTCATCAACGGGTAGAAGCTAAACTGCGATCCATTACTGTTTCTTAGTTGGAGAATGATATAGATTGTTACTTTTGGGAGAAGACACCCTTTGTCTTGTTTTCTACTAAATCTTTGTACTATATGTTGATCAACTACGCTGAGGACTTATACACCTATCAATGGAAACATATATGGGGATCTCTGGGCCAACGTGTATGTCAATCCGTGTATCTCATGGGGGATGAATGCCTCATGACTAATGCAATGCGTTATCGTCGTCATATGTCGAACTTCTCCTCTTGTCCAAGGTGTGGAGGGGTTGAAACTTGTATGCATATGATGCGTGACTATCCTAAAGTGAAGACATATTGGATGAATGCCGTGCCTAGGAGCACGAACTCCTCCTTCTTCTCCAACATAGACATGAAGACTTGGATCAAAGAGAATCTGAGTGGTTCATGACTATGGTCCTCTAGGTTTTGTTGTTTCGTGTTGGTATATTTGGAAGATCCGAAATTAGCTCAGCTTCACCTCTTAGGATAGAATAAGTGAGGTGAACTGTTCGTTGATTTTGCACACCTATAAACAAATATAAAAAGAGATAGAAATACACAAGGTAGCAAAACTAGGAAGGGATAGTTTTATATTTATAACCTGTAATAACTCCCCTAAATAGCAACGAACCCACAATGTATGGATCGTACGAAGTAGGACAAGTATTTCAGGGTCGAACACAAGGATTGAGAGGATTAATATGCAGCGATGATTATAAATAGGATAAACCTCAAATAAAGACAGGGGGTTGGAAAAGATAAGGGAAAGAATGATCAAAAAGGTTTCGAGAAAGGTTTTTGGCGGATTCGCAATCAATTGTCACTATTGATTGAAAATCAAATAAACAAAAGGAAAAACAAAGATAATCAAATTAAAGGAAAGAAAATGGATTTCAAGGGTTCAAATTCATTGTTTATGGCATAAAGACTAAAGACGACTCATCGGGATATATGATAGAAAAGCAACAAGGATGAATATTTATAGGCTGGTGGTCTATTATCGGGTAAGTCTCAAGATCATCTAGTCTCAATCCTAACTACCTATTACCGGGTAAGTCTTAAGGTAAAGAGGGTGGAAATTCATTACAAACCTAATTATCTAACTAAGGATCAAGTAACTCTTTACCCGGTAAGTCTCGGGAATTACCCAACTTAGAGAGGAATCAGACACATTCAAACCAATAAAGGTTTCACCTTTACTATCTATGGTTAATCACTTATGTATCTAAGAGGAATATCACCGGGTAAGTCTCAATTCCAACTTAGGTTGCTAGTTTAGAAGGCTCTAACCTAGATTCAAGTACAAGCTAACCATTAGGATTTCAAGCAATTCAAAGCCAATTCAAAGCGTAATCTAATCCATCATAATCCAAGGTGTAAGAGCCTTAGTCTTTGGAGCCACTTTTGGCCTTAGCCGCCCCTGCGTGTGAGTAGAGCCGCCCCTACGGTTTCCGACGGCTGCAGCCGGTTTTGTTGACTCCTTTGACCCGTGCTTTACCTTCGCCTTACTTCTTTCTCTTCCTTGCTGAGCAAGGGTTTCTTTCTTCACTTTTCATTCCAGACCATACGTCCTTCTTGCTTCTCCTTCATCTCTTTGAGTTTGTCTTGAGAGTTGTGTGTTGTGGTTGATGTTGATGATGGATATGTGTATGTTGAGCTTGGAGGCCAGCTACTGAGGTGTGTGATCTATCCCTGCAGCCTAGGACCACAGGAGTGGTAAGTGATCTTGCTTCTTCTTCTTTCTTTCCTTGTTTCCTTCTTCCTAGCATAGGATTAGATGCATGTTTAAGGGTGTTGATGTTGGTATGTGTATGTATATGTATATGCTTGGTTTTGGTGAAGAGAAGACGTGAGTGGATCACGAGAATAGCCGAAGAGGAATCGCGGGTTTACGTTATGTACATACGCCGCCCCCGCGCCTGGAAGCCGCCGTGCCGCAGCGCCCGCGACAGCGCCCGCGCCTTGCCTGCGTTGTCAGTGTCCTTTGTCACCGCGCCCGCGGCTGAGTTCCGCCGCGCCTGCGGGTTGCCTGCTCCGCCCCTGCATCTCTTGTGTCACGCAGGTGCGTTTTGTCCCGGATCTACCTAGAGTTAGGTAGATCCTTTCCTTTCCTAGTATGAGCGGGTTAGTACCATGCTAGGTACGTGTGTGAGGATAGAATGATGAGGATGTGATATATTTGTATGTCAGTTATGGCTTTGAGGTTTATGAGTTAGGATACGATCCTTATGGATCCCTTGGGTGTAGGTGTGACCCCTATGATGGATATAAGTTTGATATATGTTGTGATGCCTTGTTTAGGCAGTGTTGATCTCCAGAGTTTGAGCTGTTGGGTTTGAGACTTCGAGGTTGAGGTAAGTCAATAGGACTTACTTAGCTGCTATCCATATATTGGATGTGTGCATGAGTGGTGTGTGCTATATGATTGATAGCCCGAGTTATGTTGATTTCCTATCTATGGTTTAGTGACTGCCCGTTGTAGGACCGTGACAACTTGTCCTTTCATCCCGCTGGGAGTCTGGAGGTTCTCTACAGGCAGGCCAGTCTAGCTCAGTGGGCCGGCCACCTGCACCACTCCCATAGGGTACACGGGAGGTGGGACCGGATCCCCACTCTAGCCGGCACTATTCCCGAGAGGCGAGGGTTATATTCCTCGTGTCACATACGTTCATATTGATATATATATATATACGCTTGAATGACTGGATGTTATAAAGATAATAAACTAGGTAAATGTGTGATAGCATGGTGATGTGTTTATGATTCATTGGTGTGTGATTGTGCTTATGCATCTTCTTATATATGCGTATGGTTAGCTAACGGTTTTATACCGTGTTGTAGATCCTTTGCAGGTTAGGAGAGATGCAGAGTGATCTAGATGGGTGATCTGTTGAGGGCTCCGTACACTGGGTCGTCCTCGTGGGATGGGATCTTTTGATCATGTTTATGGTTATGTTTTGTTGTACTCAGCAGTACTTGTATAAACCTTTTGATACTTTTATAACAGTTTAATTTTTTATATTTAATCTATCGGTGCCTTGTTGTAAGATTCAGTGAACTTGTTGTCAGGCTAGGGTCAGGATCCATTGTGAGATCCTAACCCAGTAGCACCTCGAGTCCTACGGATTTGGGGTGTTACACAAGGCATAAACAAATCCGTGTCAACCTTAGAACCACAAAGTTCTAGCCAATAACAATCATATCAAAGAACAAACAAAGAAATAACAAAAAGAAGAAAAGGAACTACTCAACTTCAATGAATGAAACCTTTCAATCTTGCTAAATCTCAAATCCAAACGTATCTCCAAACAAATATGTATGCCAAAGTGCGAGTCTTTAATACAAACTAAACTAAGAAGAACGATGGTTGAAGAAGAAGGATAGGGTAGGAGACGGCTCCTCCCTTCTAGGGTAAACTCTAGGAACAACCCAACACACCTTGGAATGAATCCAAGGCTTCCTTTTATACAAAAGCCTAGCTAAAAGACATTAGGCCCAAAAGGAAATAACCCGCAAAATATAATAAGACGCTCAGGGAATCTCGGTCAAGGATCTCGGCCGAGATGCTTCATTGTCGGGGCCGAGATTTCGACTTCGTCTTCCGCGTCATGGGCATCTCGGTCAGGTCGACTGAGATCAAGACCGAGATTTTATAGCAGTAACTTCCAGCTCGTCCAAGATCATGGATCTCGGTCCGAGACCCTTGGATCTCGGCCGAGATCAGGCAAATCTCGGTCTGGTCGACCGAGATCAAGGTCGAGATGGCTCTTCGTCGTTCCTTCATGCCTTTAGCTTGATTCCTAGCCCTTTCCCGTGCACGTATGCTCGCTCCAATGCATCCCCTTCGAGGCTTGATCCTCATATACGTCGTTTTAGCTCCATAATGTGTCAAATCACCTACAAAGCCACAAATAGTGTGTGTAGACATCTATTCTTGCAAAACAGAACTAAACAAGCATAAATGACACAAACTAAGGCTAAAACATGAATGCGGAAAATGGGAAATCTACCTAAATGCATAACAAAAACAAGTCGATGAATCATGTTATCATGAACCAATGTATAACTCAGTCGGTCCAAGTTTATTAGGCAGCCGCTAAACCAACTCACGCCCGCCACGGTCCTGCACCGACCCATAACCTTGATCGATGGACGCCTGCTTCGAAAAAATGGGTGAAACTCCATATCGCAACATATCGAAACAATCGAAGTGAACTAACTGGTGGTGATATTCATTATTTTGATGATGGTAAATACTTTATTGCCTTTACGATCAGGGGTGGAAATTGATCCATCATCTCTTCGGTTTGTCGGGCAATTCACTCTGGCCTAGAGTCGGCTTCTCTCTTTGGACTTCAAAAAAATCATCATTGTTAATGATATTTGCCATTCAAGAGCTATTTACTGGTGAGGAGGTGCAAACTCATCCTTGCCTCGCAATGATCAGATGGTGCCGGAGAATGCTTAGCCGATTTACATGGACCTTCGAGACTATCCATTGTTCCCATAACAAGCACAAGGCCTCTCAAGTTGGCTACCCATGCCCTTAGCCAAAATTATGATTACCGTGGTTTTCATGAACCTCCGGTCTGTATTAAGAATCTCATTTTGAACTCCCTATAAGCTATTGAGACATTTATTTTTAATATGCGGGCTAAGACCCTCCTTTATTAAAAAAAATCTAATCAAATTTATTTAAATTATTTTTAACAATTTTTTTAACGCATAAATATTGTTAACGCCATTTAGAAAAATAACGTAATTTGTTTATGTTCAGAAATTTTTAGTTAGAATTTTTAAAAAAAACTAGTGTAATACCCGCATCTTGTGTAGGGTTTTCTTCAAAAAAAACTAAATATTTGAAAGTATAACAAAATTAATAAATTTAAATCTTAATTATGATTTTTTTACAGGCCCATTTTTTTAAAAAAAATCGAGAAACATATTGATTGGTCAAAGTAACTTTAAAATGAGCCACTTTTATAATATGAAATTAAAGATGGTATTGAGACTTCTAAATCATTTTCCTTATCACTTATTGTTATACCAAATGCCATATGTCATTTTGATATATCTAATTATTCTAACTTTTCATATCAATTAATGTAACATCTATGTATGTTTTTAACAAATTTATAAATTGTCACCTCAAATGTTTTGGCTATATCGAATAAGGATTTTACTTTTGTTAAAATCTATGATTTGTATTTTTTTTTGTAAGTAATATATAACCAAGTTTTATTTACGTCGATCAATCTAATCGTATCAATTTCGTTATACATAAATGTAGTTATTACGGGTAATAAAATATAGTTTTTATTTTATGATCTACTGAAATTATTACTTTTAAATTTTTTTTGAAGGGATTTAAAACGTGAAATCACTTACAAATAAGTATACTTGTTAAATAAATTTGGTACTCCATGTAGAATAATAAACATACTTATTAATTAATTTGGTACTACATGTAGTTATGGAATACTTACACAATTTATACCATTAAAAATAAAATAAATTATTTAAAAAAAAAAAAAGGAAACACAAATCAATACATCAAAGTACCAAACTCTTTTTTTTTTTTGTCTTTCTTCCTCATTTCCTTAGCTATAAGACATCTACATACCTCTCTCCGTCTTCTTCCCCACACTCTTTCACTCTTTTCAAAACACCACCCAATTCTCCATTAACAAACTGAAGAGTGTTGCAAGCACAACGACGAAGGTGGAATCGTTTTCCAAAGGCATTGCGCTAGAATTGTAACCACCAAATTGGAGTCTACTATGATCGTATGGTTGTATATGCAATTATGCATCCTATTAGAATCATATAAGAAAGCGATAAAAAATCGTAAAAAAAAAACACAAACAAAATACATGATGCATCATCAACTAAAACCATTACTTTTTCGCTTACTACACCATAAACACAAAATGTGAACTCAAATCTTAGGTGATGAATTGACTTAGATATATCGTCATAATAAGAAAAAACTAAAAAAAAACAACAATAGCAACAAAAAACACAGATTAATGACCAATAACTTAATGAAAAAATACGTATCGAGTAGTGGTAAGTCGAGTAGAGTAAATGACATCTTCTTAAATAGGTTTTTGGGTATATATTCATGCTTACTTGTTAAAAAAGTAAAATATAAATAAGAGATATTATGGTTGACAAAAAATATCCATAAAATGGAGATCTTAGAAAGAAAAATAATCAATACAAAATTTTAGTCTAGCTAAAAAGGAAAGTGTATCATACCCATATGTATTCAAAACTAATATAATTAGGTAGTTACCAAAATTATTTTAGAAAAAAAATAATTCGGAATTCAATTACACTGTTTGAAAATATTTTGTTTAAGAAATTTTGGTAACAAAATTTTGATTTAAGAAATATATTTTGTTAAAATTAGATTTTTTTTATAAGACTAAGTTTAAAATATATAATTTTTAACTTTCTTTTTGGGTTTGGTTAAATAATTTGAAAATATTTTTTAAAATGTCGATTATAAATAAATGATTTAAATAAGATTATTTGTAAAACAGTGTAATTGAATTCATCCGTTTCTTTTGTCGTCGTCTTCTTCGCGTGACGATCCTTCCGCAGAGCGCTTCTTGAGTTTTTGTCATCTGCTTTCTCAATATATTGCACCGGGTTTGCGTTCCACTGTCTCTGATTTCATCTGATTTGTTGATTTTTAGAGATCGAAGCTGTTGTTTTCTTCTGTGTTCGATCTGGGGCGGGTTTCAAGATGGTCTCTCGACGGGATTTCGTGCTCGTCGCACTCCAGTTTCTTGAGGAGGAGAACTTAAAGGAAACTGCTCACAAGTAATCTTTCTTCTGTCAATTTACTTTTGCCCGCTCTTTTTCCTTTTTGATATATTATTGTATGCTGACTCTAGTTGTACTTTCCTATTTCTTAAGATTGGAGCAAGAATCAGGCGTATTCTTCAATATGACATACTTTGAATCATTGTTGACTAATGGAGACTGGGATAAGGTGGAAAAGTATCTTTCCGGTTTCGCAAAAGTTGAAGACGATGAACATTCAGAGAAGATTTTCCTTGAAATTCGGAAGCAGAAATACCTGGAGGCCTTGGACAGGTAGCTATGGAGTATAGTCTTTCCTGTGCTATGTTTCTGGCTTGTATTTCTATAGCATATGATCGTCTTCCATCTTTATCTGGCATTCATATGGTGTTTACTTCTCTTCATCTAGGCAGGATCGTGCAAAAGCTGAGGATATTCTTGCTAAGGAGTTGAAGGTGGTGTGCTCTAATCAAAACGAAGATCTCTTCAAGGAAATGACACAGCTTCTCAATTTGGACAACATTAGGTCTGCATAAACCATTTCAATCTTAGTTTTCTTATAATTTTCTGGTAAATCTTTATGCTTAAGACTATCAGAAATTATTTTAATGCAGAGAAAATGAGAATTTAGCCCAATATGGTGATACGGAGTCTGAGAGGGTTCGTACCTTTTCTGAAGTAAAAAAGGCGATAGAGGCCAATCCTGTAATTCGCGATAAGCTTTTGTTCCCTATATCGATTAAGTCGAGATTGAATACTCTGATTCACCAGAGGTAACTGGTTATGTTATTTTGCGTGTGTGCCTGTCTGTAAAATGCAGAGTTAAAATGTTCTTGATGGAGTTTGTATTGCTTTGCAGTTTGAAATTGCAGCACAGCCGTTGTGAGTATCCACGACCTAATCCTGATATCAAAACCCTTATTGTTGACCACGATTGTGGGCCACCGTCTGCTGTAAATAAACCTTTGAAGGTTTCGTTTGTTTTAAAGCCTAAAGCTCACGGTGTAAGTGATACAGGACAACACCTATATTAAAACCCGAATCAGGTTTTCTCAGTTAGTTGAATGCTCTGACATTTTCTGTTTTGCCCTCACCCCATAACAGCATGGAGCTCATGGTCCAGGTATATCTGAAATGATCCCCTACCCCTGTTAATAAGTATTTATGCACCTAAATGAAGCGACAAATGTACAAATTATTTTGCATTGGGCACTTTGACAACGGGATCTCCATTTATTTCTCCACTTTGTGTTCAGTTTCTGTTGAATGTCCTTTACCATCATTTTTAACATTGAATACTCGGACGTATATATTAATTTGAGTGATAAACAAATAGCAGAAAGACTTACTTCTGAGTCTTTTTCTTTTGTTCAATCTGTCATGGATTGCTGCTAACAAGTTTCATAAATGCACATCTGAATGTACTCTGATTCAGCTCCTCGTCCTCTGAAGCGGCCTGGGATCCCTCTTAGGAAAGGTGTCACAACAGTGTTAGGTCCATATATCTCTCCACTTTTTGTTCAGTTTCTGTTGAATGTCCTTTACCATCATTTTTAAACAAATAGCAGAAAAGACTTACTTCTGAGTCTTTTTCTTTTGTTCAATCTGGCATGGATTGCTGCTAACAAGTTTCATAAATGCACATCTGAATGTACTCTGATTCAGTTCCTCGTCCTCTGAAGCGGCCTAAGACCCCTCCTAGGAAAGGTGCCACAACAGTGTTAGGTCCATTTATCTCTCCACTTTTTGTTCAGTTTCTGTTGAATGTCCTTTACCATCATTTTTAACATTGAAAACTCGGACATATATATTAATTTGAGTGATAAACAAATAGCAGAAAAGACCTACTTCTGAATCTTTTGCTTTTATTCAATCTGTCAATCTGTCATGGATTGCTGCTAACAAGTTTCATAATTGCCTACATCTGAATGTACTCTGATTCAGATCCTCCTCCTCTGAAGCGGCCTCGGACCCCTCGTAGGAAAGGTGTCAAAATAGTGTTAGGTCCATATATCTCTCCACTTTTTGTTCAGTTTTTGTTGAATGTCCTTTACCATCATTTTTAACATTTAAAACTTGACGTATATACGAATTTGAGTGATAACCAAATAGCACAAAAGACTTACTTTTGAGTCTTTTGCTTTTGTTTAATCTGTCATGGCTTGCTGCTAACAAGTTTCATTATTGCCTAATGTACTCTGATTCAGCTGATGCTCCTCTGAAGCTGTTTAAGACCCCTCCTAATAAAGGTGCATCCGTGGATTGTCAATCAAATGATGATCTCGAACGTGCATTAAAAATGTCAATGGAAACACTGTTAGGTCCATATATCTCTCCACTTTTAGGTGATCTACGACCACCCTCCAACCCTGGTTGTTCAGTTTCTGTTGAATGTCCTTTACCATCATTTTTAACATTTAAAACTTGACGTATATACGAATTTGAGTGATAACCAAATAGCACAAAAGACTTACTTTTGAGTCTTTTGCTTTTGTTTAATCTGTCATGGCTTGCTGCTAACAAGTTTCATTATTGCCTAATGTACTCTGATTCAGCTGCCCCTCCTAATAATGGTGCATCAGTGGATTGTCACTTAAATGATGATTTAGAACGTGCATTAAAAATGTCAATGGAAACACTGCCAGGTCCATTTATCCCTCCACTTTTTGTTCTTTTCTGTTAAATGTCCTTTACCAATATTTTTAACATTGAAAACTTGGACCTATACATGAATTTGAGTGATAACCAAATAGCACAAAATACTTAATTTTGAGTCTTTTGCTTTTGTTCAACCTGTCATGGATGTACTCTAATTCAGCTCCTGCTCCTCTGAAGCGGCCTAGGACCCCTCCTATTAAAGGTGCATCAGTGGATTATGACTCAGATGATGATGTCGAACTTGCATTTACAAGATCAGCACTGCTTGTTCCAGCCATTGAAGTATGCATTTTTTTCAATTGTTTTACTGGCCAGAAGCTATCCACTTTTCATCAGTTCAAGACGCACTCTTCCTGACTGATAATCCAAATTTCTGTATTAGCTGATGCCAATGGATAGATTTTGGGACTGGTCATAGTATAATCAGTCTGTGTAGCTATAAGAGGGTATTACTTGTTTGGTAAATTTGTTTTTCACAGGAAATAATTTCTTTCAAGTTTGGTAATTTCATTTGCGTTTATCCATATATGTTTAAAAGAATATTTTTCAGTTTGAAACATGTGAATTGCTATGAAGTATATTACCAATTTACCACTAGGAGCAGTTTAATAGAATGGACCGATGATCACTGCAATATCTCTTAACTGCTTCTGCATGTGCTATGTGTAAACAGGAAAGAAATCGTTTTCTCAAAGAGCATGGGGAAAGTTCATACACATCAAATGACTTGCCAATAAATGCTGTTATGCAGTTGCCCCAAGGTTCTGCTGTGAAGAGTATGGATTTTCATCCACTTCAACCAGTTCTGCTATTAGGTGGGTGTGAACTTGATGTTTACTTCATTCATGCTCTTTAATGGAATTTCTTATCAACATTTTAATGGGTCATCATGTCGATTTTTTTAGTGGGAACAAACATTGGTGATGTCATGGTATGGGAATTAGTCACTCGGAAGGTTGTTTTTGCAAAGTTTAAGGTGTGGGTTCAGTGTTCAGTGCCAATAAAGGTTTGCCTACTTTTCTTGTTTAGTAATGAGAGGTGTTTTTCTTTCTTATCAACAGTGGCTTATTATTCTGTATGTGTTTTCTGGTACTGGTTTGCCTAATTGCTTCTAATAGCGGTAGCTTCTGTATGTGTTTTCTGGTATTGGTTTGCTCAATTCCTTCTAATACATATACTTGTGTTTATACCAGCATTGCTTTGTGTCAGAAAAAAACTTCAACGGGCGTTGTAAGATTTGCACTTTTACAGATTCAAATGCTTCAGGATATGGGACAATCCCATGGTATCACGATGACTTAGGTTTAGAATGTCTTTGGTTCGCAGTGACTATACACAACATTTCCAAAGCAAATAGTTTGACTTCATTTTAGTACATAGGTTTGAATCCACTCTAGATACATTTGCTAGTCTTTCCTGTACCTTTTTCTAGCTGCATTATTGCATTTGTTGAGAATATATTTTTTGTAAGAGTTTATCAAGAAATATATTCCAATAGAAAGTGGGCTTATCATTGTTTGACTAATTGAAAATCTCTGGTTTCTTGATCAGAGTGCATCAATTAATCGTGTCATGTGGAGTCCGGATGGAACCCTCTTTGGTATTCCTATCTATGTCATCTGGATATATTGCATGATGATCAGCCTAGGGCTCTGCATTTTTAACGTCTCCTTCTGATTATAGGTGTTGCATACTCAATGCATCTTGTGCACTTGTTCTCCTACACCGACTCCAGTGACTTCTGTGAGCTTAGAAACCCTCTAGAGGTTAGATTCAGAATAAAATCCAAGTTGCTTATTCATAAAAAATGTCTGTTATAAATAACTAGTTCCGTACTTATCCGATTCTGCAGATAGAGGCACATGCTGGTAGTGTCAATGATCTTGCTTTCTCCATTCCAACCGAACAATTATGTTTAGTTACTTGTGGGGAGGATATGATGATTAAGGTCTTCTTGGTTACAAAGCTATAAGCTTCCATAAACTTGCTTGCTGATGAAGATAAATTTGTACAAGTGTTTCATTTGTGTGAATATTATAAATCAGTGCTACTTAATAACTACAGGTGTGGGATGCAACCACGGGTAATATGCAGCGTACTTTGCAGGCTCATGAAGCACCTATATATTCTGTCTGTCCAAATCACACGGCTGTTATTAAGGTATCCAAATATAGTAGTACTTGATGATTCTTGTTTAGTTACAGATTTATTTGGTACGTATGGCTAGGGAAAAAATATTAAAGATCATATAAATATAACTGATCTTGTAAAAAAAGAAGACCTGTAAGCAAGTAAAAAAGAAGACCTATATGAAATTTAATAATTATTAGGAACAAAAATATCCATATCCGCAGTTTATCATTGCCGTGCTTTATGTCCTTTCCGGGGATAAGATCATCATATTTGTCCATCTTGCACATTGAGAAAGAAGCTCTTGGTCGATATTGTTCATATATTAATGAATCCTTATATAGTGTTATTTTGTGAACGGAGCAGTTTTTTTTCTCAGCTGCAACAGATGGAGAAATAACACAATGGGTCTATGACGATGATTATCTTATAGAAAATTTCAGAGCACCATATCCTTCATCAACCACCATGGCCTATAGTGATGATGAATCAAGGTATATGATCTATTTGTACAGATGAGAAAATCATTTTTGTTGCATAGACTTTTGTTGATCATGAAGGTTGAGTTTTAGTATTTTCTTGTCCTTGTAGGCTGTTCTCATGTGGAACCAACTTGGAAGGGGTGTCATATCTTGCAGAATGGAATGAAGACGGCGGTGAAGTGAAACGGAATTACCAGGGACTAGAAAAGCATTCTGTTGGAGTTATACAATTTGATACAACTAAGAGCAAGTTCCTTGCAGCTGGACATGACTTTTTGGTCAAATATTGGGACATGAATGAGAAAACTCCTTTGACCGTTACAGATGCCGAGGGTGGACTGGCGGTAAGTGCTATACAAATTAAGTCTTTGAGTAGATTTTTTTTGGTTAAAAAAGTCTTTGAGTAGATGAGGATCTTTGTTTGATAAATTGACGTTTTAGTATGGCTTTGTTTCTGATATTGGGACAGGCTTCTCCTTGTGTTTGTTTTAACAACAACGGGACCCTGTTAGCAGTTTCTACCTGCCAAAATGGTGTTCAAGTTCTAGCAAGTGACGATGGGTTAAGGTGGCTGGGTCGTTTGGAATTTGTTACGCCTCCGGCCGTGGGGGAATTAACATTTCACGAGAGATCTGATTAAACTGTGTAGTCTGTTGAATGATCCTCTGAGTATATTCACCATGTTTACGCCTCCTTGTGTGCGTTTTAAAACGAAGGAACCAACCTCTTTTGCTCCTTCTCTTCTCCTACATGTGATGATTTTGATTCCTTCTTCACAGATGAAGCAGCTAACTTCTTCAGTCTCTTCTGCTCCTTTATGCTCGTGTCTTCATACTTCCTAAGCCTTTTGTTTTCTCTCATTCCCCACAAGACAATCCTTGAGCTGTGAATTCTCCGCCTCCTCCATCTCGGTCTCATTAAGAGCATCCTGAGAAATTCTGTCCTATATTTTGACAGACTTCTCATTGCTTATTTTGGCCCTCTGGATACATTCACCATGTTTACATTAGTAAAACAAAGTTATCAATTATATTTGTCTATTTAGAAACCAACATTGAACCAAAACCCTAGGTGGAAGAAAAAAACCGCTCTCTTTGAGAGCCAGGGTAAAACCCTAACCGTCATGACATTAGAAACCCCCAAATCACTAGGAACCCTTTCTTCTCTCAACAACAATGGCTTCCACAAGTCTTAAACTGGTTTTGGCTGCTTAAGTGAACACCTTTCATTTGTTCACCATAGAGGAAACTCCCTTGTTCATGAAAAATCAAAGAAATCCCTTTCATTCCGTTCCACCCCTCAGTTTGCTTGATAGAGTTGAGGGGAAATAATATCTGATTGGGAAAGTCACAACAATGTCGGCAAGATAAGCTTCATTTTTTCAGTTATGTTAGTCGATTTACACCAAATTCACTCAAACCATAAACAACAACGGTGGTCGCTCTCGACCTCACTCCAGATTCGTAAAGCCTAGGCTAATTGGCCATCATTTGTTTCTCTTCCTCTGTTCAGTCTGTTGCCTCCAACACCTCTAGACCACCACCAATTTGACCTCTCAGTCTCCAATCTTCTTCCCTCTGGTGTTTTCTTCGTCTTCTCTTCCTTTGAAGTACCCCCAACGTCTCTGGCTTGCACAAATCGCTCTGCCGATCTTTGTAGATCAGCCGATTTTGGGCGTTAGGGCAGTAGATCTTTCAATAAAATCAAGGCTCCAGAAAATCTCATCTCAAATCTAGCTTTTTCGCCTCTCGACGGGATTTTTTCCTGCTCAAATCGTCTTCTGCTCTGACCGCCGGTCTCGGCGGCTTGCTTATTCGTTTGTAGTTTGTACCCTACGAAGGTTGCTGTTCAAAGCTTGAGAATTTTTCCAAAACAACCAACAAAGTGTAATGAATAGTAAGTACCGTACAATTACACTTGTGTCCGAATGGTCACCGAATTTACGGAAATACCGGGCTTTTTTCTCACGCGTTTGGGTTTCCTCATTGTTTCCTAATACCGGGCTTTTTTCCTCACCGTCTAGCCCTAATATCCTCTTATCCGACCTCCATTTGTCCCTCTCAATCGGAGAGCATCTACCGGCTATGCGGCGGCTCTTTTCGACGCCAATCGTCCCGGTGGAAGCGTCTGCCTAACTGCGTTCGCTAGGGACGTCCTCCATCTGTCCTTCTCAATCGGAAAGCATCTAGCGGCTATGCGGCGGCTCTGTTCAACGCCGCTCGGCCCGGTGGAACCATTTGCCTATGCAAGGGACGTCAAGAGATTCACGAAGGTTCTAAGGAGATGGAGTTCTTCGATGATGCGATTCCTCTCTGCAATCACATATTCCTTAAACTACAAATTAAAAAGGTATGACATTATGGATGATTCATTCTTAATTCCAAAACATTCTGAGCTGAATTCTTATTGTTAGTATGTTACTTGTTAGCTTTGCTGGGGTTTTTTCGGTTTCTTTTGTATACTGTTATTGTTGTACGTGAACTTCCTACTGATTTTTTTTTGTTTTTATGTATAAGATCTATTTAGTCTTTACATGTTTAGTTTGTTTATTGTGCATTACATGTGCAATTTTTTGTTACTTTGAGTTGCATAACTTGTATAGTGAATTCAGGTTATCTTACCTTGATATTATGTCTGAATTGGAGGACTGAATGGTTATAAGCTTCCATGTTATTGCATTAGCTGACACAAGTGTAGTGTAAGCATCGTCAATAGAATAACCACAAGCTTAGTAGACAAGTAATTAATATTGGATTGTTATCATATTAATTTATTTGATTACTTACCATTCCTTGTGTTGATTCAGTTTTTTGGTGCTTGAATTTAGGAGTGAATAGGCTACTTTGAAGGGGACAAGTAATTAACATTGGATTGTTACCATATATATTGATTTATTTGATTACTTACCATTCCTTGTGTTGATTCAGTTTTTTTGGTGCTTGAATTTAGGAGTGAATAGACTACTTTGAAGGAGAAAACTATGTTGCTCATGGCATCAAATCACGCAATAAAAATGCCATTCAAGAGGTAAATACCTTATTCTACTGACTAGATAATTGAAAGACTGGAAACACAAACTAAAAGCATTGTTTTCAATGTTTTCTTAGCACAACGGATCCATTTCTTTTTTAACCTTATTATTGTGCTCAGGGATCCATGATGAGAATGATCAGGCATATAATCCTAAAATTGTGCGTATTGGGTTGAAGGCTCATCACTCTGTTCACTCAGTATCTATGGACTACTTGGTAAGATCCGTATGATAATAATATATCTTTTTTCTTTTGGCCTCTTATACCTATTGGATGCAATATTAACCTATTGCTCTTCCATTCAGTTAATACTTATTTGAAATATCTTTAACATAAGAATGTGGGATTGGTCATATCTTTCTCTTGTTTTTGTGTCTTAAATTACTTAAATGTTAATAATGTATGTGTATCCATCGACAAAAAATGTCACATTCCTTTGATCTGTTTTTTCCCACGTTTTCTACATTTCCTTTGGCTTTTCTGTAGTGCATTGTGTTGATTTCTTTCGAAGCATTTTGTCCCGTGATCATTGTATTAAGCAAACAATTTGTCTTTTAAGGTAGAGCAAAGGCTAGCTGGTATTGGAGATTACCTGATTGTTGATAAGCAAAAATAAGGAGCTTCTGCAGTAGACAGGGACAATATTCGATTTGCACTTTTGGATGAAGCTGTTATTGTATGCAATCTCTTCCCTAGATAAAATAAAAAAGTTAACTTTGTATAATTTTTTCTGACGTTCCTCCATGGATGACTAGGTGTTCTCCACTCTTACCTTCAGTGGCTCAAGTATTTTCACCAAATTGAACCACACTTTCGATGTTGTCATAATAGATGAAGCAGCTCAAGCTGTAAGTGCTTCACAAGAATCTGCTTCTAATTATTTAATTATGTGTATGTGTCTGTATGCATTTTTACTAATGATATAAATAAATATATTGCATGTACGTGATAAAGAATTCATGATATACAACTTTTTTTTCCTAATGATTTTTCTTGTTTTTATAAAATTCTATTGTTACCTACCGATTTGGAGCATGCTTTACATCGTGAACTGTATAAATATGCATGTTTTTTTTGTTCTATTTGATGGTGTATTATATATCTCATTCCAGATGAGGAACAAACATAAAATAATTTTAAAAAAACTTGGGTGAGCCAAGTTAGATGGAAGAGAAAGATGCATATATTAACTGAAAATGGGACAAAAGTGCTTTCCTATTGGATCCATCATTATCCTGTAGTATCTTTCCTGCAATAAAACATGAAAATTTTCTTCTTTGAAAACAGGTGGAACCAGCAACTCTTATCCCTTTATCAAGTGGATGTAAGCAAGTCTTCTAGGTATAGACTTCTTATACCCTTTTTATGATTATTGAAGTATGCTTCATATGTGTGTGCTCAATGAACATTTTCTACAAAATTATCACGTTGAAATTTGTGTGGATATATGAGCTGATGAAAATGGTTGTTGCAAAACTTGATTCTTTTCATTGTATTTTCTGCTTGAACCTTAATAGTTTAGGCAGATGTCCTTGCAAAATGATTGTTATATGAGATTGATTATGAGTTTGTGTTAGAGGTTAGGAATAGAGTGCTCATGGCATCAAATGATGTGCATGTGAGATTGACTGTTATATGAGATTGATTATGAGTTTGTGTTAGAGGTTTAAGCAGATGTACTTAGCTAATGGTGTTCATGTGATATGATAGCTGGTAAGTTATTGGGTTTTAGGCTAGACTGGACTAATCGAGCAAAAAATATTTTAGGTCTTCGCGTATCTGCTTGCTTAATTTGCTAGACTGAACTGATGAGTTGATTGAGTTCTCTTTCTCTTACTTTATGTATTCTCTGTTATTCAGTTATTGTGTTTTAGTAGGTGGGGGCCTAAATTTCAGATGCGATTGAGGACATTTGACAAGGAGATGTTCAGCTATTCTTGTTCCAATTGCTGTACAATTGCTTTAAACTTTACCCAATGACTAAATTTAATTTTGGTTGTTTGTGATAGTTGCGGATAATGAAGATAGAGAAGATGGTCTTATTATGGCAGCTTCCGCTTATGGCAAAACAAGAAAATGGTAATGAAATTTGTGCAAAATTACTCAAATGCAGTCATCACTCATGCTATCTCTGTAAAATAGTAGAAGGGTATATTCCTTAATAACATGCTTTCTTTGTAAAGTTAGGTTTGTTCCCTTAATTAAGAAAAGAAACAAAAATAATCATCGTTTTGCCTTCTACTGATTCATTTGCTTCCGGGATATCTCAAGTTATTACTTCTTTTGTCTTTTTAAGCTCGTGGGTCATTATCTTGAGGATCAAATGAATATTAATGCAAGACTATTGTGTTTGATCAAATAGATCTCCTAAAGACATGTTTTAGTATATGAACCCTAACAGGTTCATTGTTGGATCCATAACAACTCTTTCATATTTGCAAAATTATTGTATGGATTTCTAAACTTCAAAGCATTTGAATCCGATTTCTACCATGCGTTTGCGACGGATACTTTCATAGTAATATTGTTCAAAAGAAACCCTGAAAATCGAAAACCAAATAAATGAAATGATATCTACATTCACACGAAAATGTGTGCACCGCACGCATTTGCAACGCGTGCAATTGCACTTAGTATAAAAAAAAATCTATACTTTAATCTATATTAAAGTCCATTTTATTTTGTTTGAGCTTGAATATAGGCTCAATCCTTTCACTCCCATTAACGAGACATAACAAAAAGAAGTAACACATTATTGTTTGTCTCATTTACCACTATATAATGATGTTATAATGATTTGGGTTTTGTTTCTCAAATCATAAATAAAAAATGATTATTAAAACACTATTTATGGATTTTTTAAAAAAATTCTAACAAAAAAATTCTAATTACAATGTTTTTACACCGATCTTTAAGGAACAACTTCATCCTTATAATCCTATATTTTTTTAACAATCAAAGTTTCACACTTTTATATGTCAATGTCCGTGTTTAACAGTGTTATCTTCTTAGTTTGGTCTTCATGACAATTAGCTCAACTGCCGATCTTTCTCGGACTTTTGAATTCACTAGACGACGTGTCGTCTAGTGTTTTGAACCGTTTTCCTTTATATATATATTTTTTTAAAAATTGTCTATTTTGTGAACCAAGTTTACATTTGAACTTTTAGAAAGATACCCATGAGTGAAATTTGTCTATTCTGCAAATTGCAAGTATAATAAAGGCTTATACGCATATGAGCTCATGGACATCTTTAATCACAAATGCAAAACAAAGTTATATCAATCTAAACAGCATTTGAACTTTTAAGGAGCTCACGGGCATCTTTAATCACAAATATAAAACAAAGTTCAGCAGAATCACTATAAAATTATACAAAATTTAGTCTAAATTCTTATATATTCATAGAGTTTGGTCCAAATTCTTAGATATTATATCAAATAATGTTCAAACGTTGATATCATCAAATAAGCTATTATATCAAATTTCTTGCTTAATTCAAAAGCATGAATTCTAGCTTATAAACAAGGCAAAATGGTGATAAATAACACAACTTTAGGGGTGGTTCTCTAGTGTTTGTTTGTTTTGTTTTTTTTCTCCCTTTTTTTATCGGGTTGTTGGAAGGGGAGCCAATAGCTAGGGGATTCAAATGGCTTGATGTTGGTGTGGACTCATGTGGTAATTGTGATTTCATGTGGAGGTAAGACATTTCTTGCTCAACAAAATGTACATGGTGAGACGTATGGATACGATTTCTATTGAGATCCATACACTAATATCTACTTTGTGAGTTGAAGTAGCCGATGAAAACACATGTTATAGTCTGTATAGATCGGGGCTGAAGTTTGTAAATATTGTACGGTTTGAGCCACGGAAAGCATATACACCCAAACCTCTTTGTAAAGTTAGGTTTGTTCCTTAATTAAGAAAAGAAACAAAAATAATCATCTTTTTGCCTTCTACTGATTCATTTGCTTCCGGGATATCTCAAGTTATTACTTCTTTTGTCTTTTTAAGCATCGTGGATCATTATCTTGAGGATCAAATGAATATTAATGCAAGACTATTGTGTTTGATCAAATAGATCTCCTAAAGACATGTTTTAGTATATGAACCTAACAGGTTCATTGTTGGATCCATAACAACTCTTTCATATTTGCAAAAACGTCCTTATTGTATGGATTTCTAAACTTTAAAGCATTTGAATCCGATTTCTACCATGCGTTTGCGATGGATACTTTCATAGTTTTTACATGAAAACACCAAAAAATATTGTTCAAAAGAAAGCCCGAAAATCGAAAACCAAATAAATGAAATGATATCTACATTCACACGAAAATGTGTGCGCCGCACGCATTTGCAACGCGTGCAATTGCACTTAGTATAAAAAGAATCTATACTTTAATCTATATTAAAGTCCATTTTATTTTGTTTGAGCTTGAATATAGGCTCAATCCTTTCACTCCCATTAACGAGACATAACAAAAAGAAGTAACAAATGATTGTTTGTCTCAATTACCACTATATAATGATGTTATAATGATTTGAGTTTTGTTTCTCAAATCATAAATAAAAAATGATTATTAAAACACTATTTATGGATTTTTAAAAAAAATTCTAACACAAAAACAATTCTAATAACAATGTTTTTACACCCATCTTTAAGGAACAACTTCATACTTATAATCCTATATTCTTTTAACAATCAAAGTTTCACACTTTTATATGTCAATGTCCGTGTTTAACAGTGTTGTCTTCTTAGTTTGGTCTTCATGACAATTAGCTCGTCTGCCGATCTTTCTCGGACTTTCACGTCGTCTAGTGTTTCGAACCGTTTTTCTTTATATATATTTAAAAAAAATTATCTATTTTGCAGAACCAAGTTTACATTTGAACTTTTAGAAAGATGCCCATGAGTGAAATTTGTCTATTCTGCAATTTGCAAGTATAATAAAGGCTTATATGCATATGAGCTCATGGACATCTTTAATCACAAATGCAAAACAAAGTTATATCAATCTAAACAACATTTGAACTTTTAAGGAGCTCATGGGCATCTTTAATCACAAATATAAAACAAAGTTCAGCAGAATCACTATAAAATTATACAAAATTTAGTCTAAATTCTTATATATTCATCGAGTTTGGTCCAAATTCTTAGATATTATATCAAATAATGTTCAAACGTTGATATCATCAAATCTTATATATATTATAGGAGTAACACTTCTTGTCACGTGTCATGCATAAAATTGCTAACTGCCACGTGTCATTTCAGCATTTAACCTCAAGCCTCCAAAAATTTTAATTAAGTTTTTTTTTTATCTTATATATTTTGTTGATTATTAAAAAAAAAAATGCTAACAGACAATGAAGATTTTGAGCAACTAGATTATCGGTATGCAGATCTTAAATTTTAGAATCTTATATATTTAATTTTGATAAAAAAAAATAAAATTGAGTCAACCAATTGCATAAAATTATTTACATTTGATTTCTTTTTTACTTCAAGAAAAGTATAACGACAATTTTGAATTTCTAATTTATAATTCCTTATCCATAAATCATACTTACCTAATTAATTTAAACAATATCTAAATGGTTAGCAAATACTTTTTTTGTTTATAAATAAATTATTTTCTACACTTATACTCACACTATTTCATCAAGATGGGTTACTAAATGAGTATTATTTACTTTAATATTTTATTATTTTGTTGTCTTAAAATTGAGTCAACCAATTGGACCAATTATATAACTAATAAAGTTAATCACAATAAGAACTTAGTTGATTTCCAAATATTACTATATGTATATAGACCCGAAATATTACTTAGAAATTAATAAATCATATTACGAAATAAATTTCCTATACACTATTTAATTTGATTACAATATTATTTCATATATATATATATATATATATATATATATTCAAATGTATATATAGTTATTATAAAATAATATCTAACTATTTTATGTTAAGACAATATAATATTTTATGCATAAAAACTCAATGAAATATATTAAAAAGATAAATTTATCGAATCCCGTGCAAGACACGGGTAATACACTAGTAAGCTATTATATCAAACTTCTTGCTTAATTCAAAAGCATGAATTCTAGCTTATAAACAAGGCAAAATGGTGATAAATAACATCAACTTTAGGGATGGTTGTGTCCGGTGACACGAATTTTCAAAAACTCGAAATAAAGCACAAACTTTGGGGGGGGGGGGGGGTTGCGTTTTTTAGTACAAGCCTGATTCCGGTGAAATGTCCGGATTATTTAGCTGATGTGGCGCCGGAAAAGGATGATTTTGCATATTTTAGTGTTGGATAACAAGTTTTTATTTTAGCATATTGTGTAATCATGTTTGGTATTGTCTTATTAGGTAACATGATTGTGTATAAACAAATTGTGTTGTATAATGTGTAACAATCTTGAGTATTAATCTATTGGGTAACATGATTAAATATAAACTAATTGAGTATTATCTTTAGGTAACAAGTTTGGGTATTAATATATTAATGTCTTCGGTAATTGGCTTGTATATAACATGATTTGATATTCCAACATATATATGGTTACAAGATTAAGTATTGACATATTGTGTAAAAAGGTTGGGTATTACTTACATTACTTTCACCTTTTCAAATATGACATAAAACGACTTCAAGTGGAATGAACAAGTGTGTGTTCTCAAACTTTGACGTAATAAAGGTTGATGATTGGCCACAAATAGTAAAACACACCCTCCATTTGTACTCTTTCTCAACACACCTTGCCATTACGGACCTCTTTTTTGATTTCACTATTTTATATTGATAATATCCACTATTACATTTAAACAAAATGTGTTCTTCACTTCTATTTTATTCTTGTAAGTTTTTCCAGTCATTATTATCCAATCTTCTGCTGGAGGCTCTAAATCTATTGCTTGCGAGACAAGTGCCAAAAAAAAAATCCTCAATTGGCTCTTTTACAATTTCAACGCTTATCACTTTGCCCAAACAATCACCAACTTCAATTGTTTTGATACACAATGGAATGCTTCAAAAAACTTTTCCATTTTATTAATTTCCACAAAAGCTTCAAAATCCTCTAATTTGTTAACATCAAATGACCGGAGTGAGCAATTGAAAGGATTATTGTAAGATAACATATTTTGAACCGTGAGAAAATCAAAGTCTTTAGATTATCAAATGATATTCCTTCTTCAACAATCAATGGTTTATTTGATATGTTTCCAACAAAATTCCATTTGCCATATTCAATTACCCAATTGCCTTCACAATACGCCGTAACTTATAGAAACGTCATTCCCGTTTAACAAATTTTCATCATATACTCATGATATAGAAAACATGTGTGTGTGGGGGGAGGGGGCCGTGCGTGCGTGCGTGCGTGCGCTCACACTATAATAATATAAAATTTGCTTCGTATGTTACCCAAACCCATTTTCTACTTACATATAATATGTTTTTTGTACCCAAACATCATACCCAAACACTGTACCCAAACACTATACACCAACACTTTTTTTCCCCATAATTACTAACATTGTAGTTTTACCATTTATAACACAATCTCCATTACAAACCCATTTCAAACATTGTTGTTCCACCCAAAAATAATTACTTGTTCTACCCATACTGTTTTTGTACAAAAAAAAACTTTAATTGAAACACAATCCCATCACATTTCAATAATAATTGCTCACTTTGTACCAAAACTCTATAATTTTACCAAAACATAATCAGTTTCCAACAAAACTGGGTTTTATTAGAAAATAGAATGCTCCATTCCTACTTCAAAAACATAATTCAATGTGAAACATCAAAACTGATATGGTAGCAACTAAAGTAGCAAAAAAAACTTGGGTTTTCAATTACCCAAGCTAAGTTTCAATCACAATGTTTCAACACCATATACATATTTCATACACCAAATCTTAGTAATACTATACCCGAAGGTTAATTGTTGAAGATGACTAAGATACATAGGGTTGAATAATGTGTTGATTTATGATGAGCGAGTGATTGCCGATGTTGCTGAAACGAGTGATTGATGATGAATGGACAAAGTCCGTCGGTTTTGAAGAAGAATTCCGTCGATTTGATAATTATGACGAAAAATCTCTTCGATTGAACAACATTGATGAAAATCCCGTGATTTGATGAAGACTTTTCCCCGTTTCTTGATTTTGACGGAAGGAGGTTTTGTAGCTCCATTTTTTAATGAAGGAGGTAATTGATTTAGAGTGATGTTATTCGGGCGGCCGAAAACTACTAACGGGACAAGGCGGAAGCGGATTCCGAATACGCCAAGACTTGGGGCGGATGCAGAATCCGCTTCCGCCATATTTTTTTTAAAAAAAATTTCTAAAAAATTTTTTGGGGCGGAAGCGGATTGATTCAACCTCATTTGCCTTCACAATTCACATTATTGGGCGGATTAAAAAAATAATAATGAAAATCTGGGGCGGAAGCGCATTCCGCATCCGCCCCAGATTTGCCTTGACATTATTGGGCGGAAGCAGAATCCGCTTCCGTAGTCGCGTTAGTAATTTTCCGTCCGCACGAATAATAACTTTGTTGATTTATAATATTTTAACCTAACTCTATTAAGGTGCATACTTAGTGCTTGAGTATAAAACAATTGCACACTTTCTTAATGGTATAAAAGACATGCATACTAACAAAAACCCGCCAGAATGTATAAACATATAATGTAAATAACATAAAATTTTATATTAAAAGTGTTTGAAATTATTAATTCAAACACTAGAAAGCTATTTATCACATTATAATAATAACTAGTTTAATTCTTGTACCTCCTACGGCTGATCTAATATAAATAATTTATTTTATTTTTAAAAACTTTTAGAATTAAAGTTTGTGTATTTTGATTTTATAAATACCTGGACATATATAGAATGTAAACATAATATCTAATTTAAATAAAAGTTGTAATTACGACGAAATTATATTTAATTTAGTATATATTATGATATAATATAAATAATTTATTTTATTTTAATTTAATGATAATGTAAGTAAAGTAAATCTAAATAGAATTTTTTAATAAAATTTTAAAAAAAATCGGTGATTCTAATTATCAGCACGACACGTGGACGAAAGCATAAACTTTATTTCCTCTAGCGGAGGGTAAGTGCATTTTCTCAGCGTTGATAATCGCAACAACATTTACAATAGGTACACCGAATTATCAGAGTATTCAATCTTGCACTTTTCCATACCAACGTCCGCCTTCGGCTTTCCCCTATAAATGCTTCATTTCTTTTGTCATCGTCTTCTTCGCATGCCGATCCTTCCTCAGAGCGCTTCTTCAGTTGTTCTCATCTGCTTTCTCAATATCTTGCAGCAGGTTTTCGTTCCTCTGCTTCTGTTTTCATCTGATTTGTTGATTTTTTAGGGATCGAAGCTGTTGTTTCTTCCGTGTGTTCGATCTGGGGCGGATTTCAAGATGATCTCTTCACATAGGGATGTCGTGCTCGCCATGCTCCAATATCTTGAGGAATGGAACTACATGGAAGCTGCTCACAAGTAATCTTTCTGTCAATTAACTTTTGCCCTCCCTTTTTGTTTTTTTGGTCATAGTCGTAGTTGAAGGTGAAATTGATTGTTTTTATATTGTCCTTTTGGTTGTTATGCTGCTATAGTTGGTTCATAAAAGAATTGTTGTGGTTATTGTGAAGGTGAAATTGATATATATATATATATATATATATATATATATATATATATATATATATATATATATATATATATATATATATATATATATATATATATATATATATATATATATATATATATATAATCATTTATTCTTGGTATAAATAATTATATTAACTTTTTTTTTTCCGACTATAAAGTCTATTAGTTTGGTAAGTAGTGTTTTTTAGGAAATATATTTTATTTTACGAAATATAAGTATTAAACTTAAAGATAATTTTAGAAAAAATATATAATGTTAACAATTATATTTAGTTTCTTTTTCTTATTTAATTTACAAAAAAAATAAAAAATAATGATTTAAATTACGTATTTAAAAATTGGGTAGGATGAGGTTAATTATTTTTAAATTATTATAAAATAATGATGGTTTTGTAAATATTAAGAAAAAAGTTGAGGTGACATCTCTAGTTGTTTGATAAGTGATATTAATGTCCTATGCTTTAATAATTAAACTTTAGTTAATATATACTAGTGTTATACTTTTAGTTAAGATATATAGTTATCTTTATTATATATACAAAAAAAAATATTTGTTAACCTAATCCCAAAAGATCTATTATTTGCAAGTAACAAACAAAATAAATCGGAAGATTAGAAATTTCAGTTTTTTTTTGTTTAAGGATAATATCATAAAATAAAAAATAAAAAAATTTGGCAATCAGATTTTTGTTGTTGCTAAATAAAATTTAAATCTATAATTTGTATGTCTAAATAATCTCAATTAAGTGAAAGCAATAATTAATCAAGAAAATAACAAAAAATAATATATTTGCTAGCAAAATAAAAGAGATAGAATTTTTCTAAAAAAATAAGAGATAGAATTTGTTATAATACCTTATTATCATAAGAAAAATATATTTGTTACTATAATCCTTCTATATATGCAATCAGAAACAAGAAAAAAAAAAAGAGGCACGAATCGGTTGCAGGCTATAAATTGGGTTGATTTAAAGAACTTTGAGCACTTTGAGGTCAATCAGTGTGGTGCAGAATAGCGATGGACATTACACGATCAGAAGAAGAGAGATTTACCAACCATTGATGCCATTAATGGAGTCATGCCAGCTTGTGATATTCCAAGAAGAAGGGATGGAGATGATCATACCCTGCTTCAACCGCTCATGCTTCTCCGATCGAGAACTCTTTTTCCGAGAATGTCGGCGAGGATGCTGCGAGCTCCTGCTTCGCTCCTATCAACATCTATCTCCGTTGAGCATCGGTGACGTGGTCGACAAGTTTAGTGCATTGGTAGAGCTTGCCAACGCAACTCATGACTGCCCACGCCGCGATACAGTAACATTCAGAACAACCTCCGTCGTCGAAATCGACATTCACCCTCCGGAAACGGACGAGGAGGGAGCAATCCGAGAGTCCTTTAATGCGGTTGTGCCAGCTGTCCCCAATACAAACCCTCCGGAAACGGACGAGGAGGAGGGAGCTATCCGAGAGTCCTTTAATGCGCCTGTGCCAGCTGTCCCCAATACCGCAACCCACGAGTCGGTGGAGGGCTTGTTCCGTGCAAGATCACAAGAATTGGAGGCGGAGGGCGATCAATTCGAGATTGGTTGGACCGATGTTGATCGCGACTGCGTCATCTGCATGGACCAGATCGAGACCAGGGGGAGATTGCTTACCATGCCTTGCGCCCACGTTTTTCATAATGACTGCCTCGTTCAGTGGCTGAACAACAGTAACGTCTACCCGCTCTGCCGACATGAGATGCCGAGATGATCCAAAGAGAGATTTTCTTTTTAATAGATTCAAATATTATTGTGACATACCAATAGTAAGTAGATTTATTTCAAGAGTACAACTCAAAACGTTGTAATCTCGATCTGAACCAACTCGATTTCCTGTGTGCCTATCGGTGCTAACGATCCTAATAAATAATAATATAGTATACTCTATTGTCCTTTTGATTTTGCAATACTGCATGTATGTACATCGATTAGCATCCCAAGTTTTTTTTCTGGTCCATCAAATTTGTGAATGGACTGCAAAGCATATTAGGAATTTAAGATCTACTAATTACATTTTTAGCACATTTTATATATATTAATTACTCAGGATAGTCTCTATAATATTCAGCCTCAGCTTCTCTACTGTATACATATAATCATCAATAACACAACTAGTTTCCTTGATTTGGCTCAGAGCCTCAGAGGTTTGATAGTTTGCAGGTTTATTTTTCAGTATTTAGGTTCAGAAACCTATCAAAACTATTTTCCATATATTTGCTGATGTAGATAACTTTGTGTAACTGTTTATATTATGTGAATATTGTAAATCACCGTGATTTAATAACTAACAGGTGTGGGATGCAACTACGGGTACTAAGCTGTGTTCTTTGCAGTCTCACAAAGCACCTGTATATTCTGTCTGCCCAAAAAAAGACCGTCACACTGAGGTATCCAAATGTAGTTATACATATGCTGAATGTTGCTTAGTTATTGCTTTATCTTGGTACATATGGCTAGGGAAAAGTTGAAAAAGATCATATGTACATAACTGATCCAGTAAAAGAGAAGATCTGTAAGCAAGTAAAAAAAGGCACCTGTCCTTATGCCTGAGTAGTAATTGATATATAAAATTTATTATTTTTAGAAAGTAAAATATCCAGATCCTCTGTTCATCATTCTCATGATTTATGTCCTTCCTGGGGATTAGGATCATCATATCTGCCTGTGTTGCACATTCAGAAAGAAGCTTTCAGTCAATATTGTGCATATTTGAACATCCACTCTGGGGATTAGGATCATCATATCTGCCTTTGTTCCTTTGATAGCACCGTATACATATATTTTCCCTCACAGCTGTTGTCATTTAAAGAGTGCCTTCTATGCTGACTCTAGTTGTACTTTCCTACTTCTTAAGATTGGAGCAAGAATCAGGCGTATTCTTCAATTTGACATACTTTGAATCATTGGTGACTAATGGAGATTGGGATGAGGTGGAAAAGTATCTATCCGGTTTCACAAAAGTTAATGATGATGAATATTCAGAGTGGATGTTCTTTGAAATTCGGAAGCAGAAATACCTGGAGGCCTTGGACAGGTAGCTATGGAGTATAGCCTTTCCCATGCTATATATTTCTGGCTTGTATTTATATAGCACATTGTTTGACATTCATATGGTGTTTGATTCTCATTATCTAGGCATGATTATGCAAAATTAGGTCTGCATAAACCATTTCCATCTTAGTTTTCTTATACTTTTCTGGGAAATTTATATATATATATATATATATATATATATATATATATATATATAATACCATCATAAATTATTTTAATGCAGAGAATATAATAATTTAGCCAATTACAGTGATACAAAGTCTCAGAGGATTCACACTTTTTATGAAGTAAAAATGATGATAGACGCCAGTCCTGTATTTCGTGATAAACTCCAGTACACTATGATGAATAAGTCGAGAATGAATACTCTGATTCACCAGAGGTAACTGGTTATGCTATTTTGCGTATGTGCCAGTCTGTAAAATGCAGAGTTACAATGTTCTTGATGGAGTTTGTATTGTTTTGCAGTTTCAATTGGCAGCATGATTGTGGACCAACGTCTGCTGTGAATAAACCTTTGAAGATTTCTTCTGATTCAAAGCCTGGAGCTCATGGTGTAAGTGATACAGGATAACACCTATATATAAACCCAAATCAGCTTTCTCAGCTATTTGAAAGCTCTGACATTTTCTGTTTACCCTCACGACATTTCAGCATGGACACGTTGGTTTGTATGACCTTAATGCTCCAGGTATATCCTGTTAATAAGTATTTATGCACCTAAATGAAGCGACAAATGTACAAATTATTTTGCCTTGGGCACTTTGACAATGGGATCTCCATTGATTTCTCCACCTTGTGTTCAGTTTCTGTTGAATGTCCTTTACCATCATTTTTAACACTGAAAACTTGGATCTATATATGGATTTTGAGTGATAGACAAATAGCAGGAAAGACTTACTTTTGAGTCTTTTGCTTTTGTTTATTCTGCCATGGATTACTGCTAACAAGTTTTATAATTCCCTAAATCTGAATGTACTCTGATTCAGCTCCTCCTCCTCTGAAGCGGCCTAGGACCCCTCCAAATAATGGCGCACTGGTGGATTGTCACTCATATGATTCCGAACGCCCATTAAAAAGATCAACAATGTTTGGTCTGGCCGATGAAGTATGCATTTTCTTTCAATTGTTTTACTGGCTGGAAGCTATCCACTTTGCCTCAGTTCAAGACGTACTCTTCCTGACTGATATTCCAACTTGCTGTATTATAGCTGATGCCAATGGATAGATTTTGCGATTCGTCTATGAGGGTATGATTTTACACAACATTTCCAAAGCAAATAGTTTGACTTCATTTTAGTCCATAGGTTTGAATCCACTCTAGATGCATTTGCTAGTCTTAACTGTACCTTTCTCTAGCTACATTATTGTATTTGTTGAGAATTTATTATTTGTAAGAGTTTATCAAGGAATATATTCCATTAGAAAGTGGGTTTATCATTGTTCGACTAATTGAAAATCTCTGGTTTCTTGATCAGAGTGCATCAATTAATCGTGTCATGTGGAGTCCGGATGGAACCCTCTTTGGTATTCCTACCTATCTATGTCATCTCGATATATTGCATGATGATCAGCCTAGGGCTTTGCATTATTAACTTATCCTTCTGATTACAGGTGTTGCATACTCAATGCATCTTGTGTACTTGTTCTCCTACACCGACTCCAGTGAATTCTGTGAGCTTAGAAACCCTCTAGAGGTTTATTCATAAAAATATCTGTTATAAACTAACTAGTTCCATACTTATCCGATCCTGCAGATAGAGGCACATGCTGGTAGTGTCAATGATCTTGGCTTCTCCTGTCCAACCAGATTAACCAATCAACTACGTGTAGTTACTTGTGGGGAAGATAGGATGATATTAAGGTCTTCTTGGTTACAAAGCTATAGGCTTCCATATACTTGCTGATGTAGATAAATTTGTATAACTGTTTATATTGTGTGAATATTGTAAATCACCGTGATTTAATAACTAACAGGTGTGGGATGCAACTACACCCGTGTTCTTTGCAGTCTCACAAAGCACCTGTATATTCTCTCTGTCCAAAAAAAGACCGTCACACTGAGGTATCCAAATGTAGTAGTACATATGCTGAATGTTGCTTAGTTATTGCTTTATCTTGGTACATATGGCTAGGGAAAAGTTAAAAAAGATCATGTGCAAATAACTGATCCAGTAAAAGAGAAGATCTATAAGCAAGTAAAAAAAGGCACCTGTCCTTATGCCTGGGGTAGTCACTATTAATAGTATCGTTTAGGAATATGTACATTACAGTGCATGATTTTTGCAACGATGTGTTTAGTTTGATATTTCTCTTGCAAATACAATTGGGAAGGTAATTACATAGCAGTATTGTTATTTTCCAGTAACAAACAAAATAAATCGGAAGATTAGAAATTTTAATTTTTTTTGTTTAAGGATAATATCATAAAATTTAAAAAAAATTAGCAATCAGATTTTTGTTGTTGATAAATAAAATTTAAATCTATAATTTGTATGTCTAATTTATCTCAATTAAGTCAAAGTAATAATTAATCAAGATAATAACAACAAAATAATATATTTGCTAGCAAAATAAAAGAGATAAAATTTTTCTAACAGAGATAGAATTTGTTATAATAATAAGATAGAATTTTTCTAACAGAGATAGAATTTGTTATAATAATAAGAAAAACATATCTGTTACTATAATCATAATCCTTCTATATATATGAAATCAGAAACAACTAAAGAATACAAATCAAATCGGACTACAGACTATAATTTGGGTTGATTAAAGAACTTTGAGCACAACCTTGAGGTCAATCAGTGCAGTACATAGTAGCGATGGAGACGAGTATGACATACTCGACTCTACTGTTCGATTACACGATTACCAACCATTGATGCCATTAGTGGAATTGTGCCAACTTGTGATATTCAAAGAAGAAGGGATTGAGATGATCATACCCTGCTTCAATTGCTCATGCTACTCCGATCAGGAACTCTTTTTACGAGAATCCCGGCGAGTATGTTGCGAGCTCCTGCTTCGCTCCTATCAACATCTTTCTCCGTTGAGCATAGGTGACGTGGTCGACAAGTTTAGTGCGTGGGTGGAGCTTGTCAACGCAACTCACGACTGCCCACGCCACAATACAGTAACAATCAGAACAACTCACGTAACAACCCACATTGTCGAAATCAACATTCACCCTCCGGAAACGTACGAGGACTCTATTCGAGAGTCCTTTAATGCGGTTGTGTCAGCTGTCACCAATACCGCAACCCACGAGTCGGTGGAGGGCTTGTTCCGTGCAAGATCACAAGAATTGGAGGCGGAGGGCGATTGGTTCGAGATTGGTTGGACCGACGTTGATTGCGTCTGCGTCATCTGCATGGACCAGATCGAGACCAGGGAGAGATCGGAGATCGCTTACCATGCCTTGCGCCCACGTTTTTCATGATGACTGCCTGGTTCAGTGGCTGAACAACAGTCATGTCTGTCCGCTCTGCCGACATGAGATGCCGAGATGATCCGAGACAGATTTTCTTTGTAATAGATTCAGTACAGCTTCTCTACTATATACAGTATACTCATCGTCCGCCTCATTCGTTTTGTGTTTCTCAATTCTGATCGTGTTAGGTATCCGTATCATCAACTAGTCTGTTCCAAAATGGGCTTTCAATTGGGCCAAGTAACAGAACATACCTCCAAACATCAATCTATTAGGCCCAATTGTCCACTTCCCTAATATCTAGAATAATCACCTCAAGATATCGAAACACTGAGCAATAACAAGTTAGTGAAGTTACTTATAAAAGTGTCTCTCACACGATTATCTTTTTGTAAGTCTTCGAATTACGGTTGTTATATAGGACAAGGAATTGGAGTTTGGCTTCACATCGTTCACTTTTTAAATAAGTTTATTAAATTTAAGTTAAATTTATTGGATAGAATAATATTATAAGGTTGTTGTATTAACCAAGGCTCGGTTTGAAAAAACCTTTGTCCGAACTCTTTCACGTTTCAAATGAGCCGAATTTGACACATTTAAAGGTCTACCACGTTTTACTAGTATTAAATTACTTGGTTTATTACTTAAAACTATCTTGCTAAATTAAAACCCGATGAAACTTTACTATAGGAAATGGACTTATGCTAAAAATCGAACATATTTTTGAATTTGATACTTTATTTCGATTATATTATAGTTGGCGCAATTAAACACAATAATTTTTATTAAAAAATTAAGTTGATACTTCATTTGATTTGGCTCAGAGCCTCAGAGAGATTAGCATTTGCAGGTTTATTTTTCAGTATTTAGATTCAGAAACCTAATCCCAAAAGTATCATATTATTTGCCCTAGAAAAAATAATTTTGTAAAGATATAACTTGCACTCCAATCATGAATGAAGAGCTCATTTGGGTACATACATATGATGAAATCAACTTGGCCATAAAGCATTGAAGGTCTTGGTCTGTGCCAGGTCCTCATGGCTTCCATGTTGGATTTATAAAAATATATTGGAGGATCATTGGTCAAGATATCACAAATTGTATTTAGAGGATGGTGAAAAGGTTATCTGATATTTATGATAACCTCAATAATATCATTATTTTTCTCTTTCTTAAATTTTCTCTCCTACCAATATTAAAGAATTTAGACCTATTAACTTACTTAATGTACTCTACAAATTACAACTAAAATCATTGTTAACTTTCTCAAGACCTATTAACTTACTTAATGTACTCTACAAATTACAACTAAAATCATTGTTAACCTTCTGAGAAAGTATGCTCTCAAATATCATTTTCCCTAAACAAAATGTTTTTGTTAAAGATCGTCTTATCACTGATAATTATTTAATTGCCTTCGAGTACTTTTATTACATGTCAAAACATTAAAAAAAATAAAAAATACTCCTAATATGACCCTTAAACTTGACATATCTAAGGCTTTTGATTATATTGATTGGTGCTTT
This sequence comes from Fagopyrum tataricum, assembly GCA_002319775.1. NCBI lineage: Eukaryota > Viridiplantae > Streptophyta > Magnoliopsida > Caryophyllales > Polygonaceae > Fagopyrum > Fagopyrum tataricum. The sequence continues at coordinate 36,424,794 of CM008283.1, read as the reverse complement.
TTTTAGGCTACTCTCAAATAGTTTGGCTTCTCTCACATCTAAGTAAATATTGTCATAAAATGTGTTAAAATTGTCACTTACTTCTTCAAAATTAATGGTCAAATGGTTGATCGTGTTAAGCCTACTCATTACATTAGACAAGGTGACCCTATTTATGTCGTCCTCTTCGTTATTTTTCCTCTAATCTTATTAATAAAACAATCTCTTGTCGTTTAACTTTTAAAGGGACTCAAAATCTGCAATGGATCCCCTATTGATTTTCATCTCTTATTTTCTACATGATATAACTTACTATTCTCTAAAGCTACTTCCAACAACTACTTTATTCTTAAGAATATTATCTCTACCTTATGCCTTAGGCCATTCAGTAAACCGCTATGGCGCACGGATACGAAAAATGGACACGGTGAGAAACGGAAAAATGACAATCCTCAAAAGCATAGGAAATGGGGACACGATGATGAATAAATAATTTATCATATTAAAGTTACTGAAATGTAGAATTCATGAATCATAATGCGATGCTTATATATAAAAAAACCCCAATGATATATGAGTAGATAAAGACATTAACATGACAACAAATAACCGAAACAAAAGCTTAGAAAAAAAAAACATTTTTAGTCCTACAAAATATTGAACTAAACATACTTAGTCTTACAATCTCAAATAAATATACCTAGGCTATGTTCGACAAATAAACTTTTTTGGGTAGTTTAAGCTCTTTGGGTAATTTTAGCTTATTGTATAGTTGTTTGGGTAGGTTTTTGTAGAGTTTTATAAATATGAAAATCTGTTGAAAAACCTATTGAGTGTATTGTAAAAGTAGTTTTTTTGTGTGAAATTAGAAAAAAGAACCCATCCTATAAATACAATAAGGAGTAAAATACCGGAAATTACCCGTGAAATATGCTCATTTGCACTTAACCAAGCGTTAAATGTGAAATTACCGAAAATCACCCTTAACAACTACTCCTTCTGCAAAACTAGTACCTTGTCTCTTTTCTCGTTAATGGGCCCCATTTTGCGATTAAAATATTAACATTCTACCCTAAACCGTGAACCGATGGGGTTATAATTAAATTGTGGAACGAACCAGGTTTTTGTTAAAAAAATTTAACGAACCAACTCTGTCACCGCTGTGTTTGAACCCTTTTCACGATTCCTTTAGTCTTCCCTATTGCTCCATTCTTCTCATTCCGGCTTTTCCCATGATAATACTTCACCCTTTCTTCTCACTCCCCCTTTTCCCTTACTCCGTTCATCCATATGCCTTATGCTTCGTCTTCTTCCTCGATCTCCTCCATTCTTTCTCTATGCTACTTCGCTAAAATCTCGATCGATTTAGGGCGATATCTTCATTTATTTTCTTCAAATACTTTTCTTCCTTGCAATCAACCGGTCTTGTTTGATTTCGTTTCATATATCGGAAGAAGATCGCTAGCGGTGATGGTGTTGTTCACAATGTTGTCTCCGGTTGCGTTGTTCACAATGTTGTCTCCGGTTGTGTTGTTCATAGCGATCGATCTCGATCGAAAGTTTCATATATGGGAAGATTTGAGTTTGATTGTAGTTAAAATCAAGTAAACGATTTTTACATAGTCAAATTCCCAAACTGAGAAGTGAGATCGGAGAAATTCAGCAGCCGGGATATGGCGATGTGAAAGATTTATGGTGGAATAAAACCACACATATTATTAATGATTTGACCCTTTATATAGGGATTACAATGACACAAATAGGAAATATATTGATTACATAAGATCATAATCTACCTATTATAATCCTAAAGATAATCACAATTATTTATGTCCTAATTTATGATATCATATCTTAACATTCCCCCGCAATTGAAGCATGGATAATGCTGAAGATTGAAATGAAACCATATGTTGGATCTTGTGTTTGGTTGAAGCCGATCTTGATTGTGTTGATGTTGTTGGATTCGGATAATGCCGAAACTGGTTTGGATTATGATGAAACCAATGTTGAAGGTTTGAATATCAGGTTTAGACCGATATTGGATCGGACAAAGCCGGTGGCTTTAGATCCCGACGAAGACGGTTTTAAGTTGGCTGAATGTGGTGTTTGGGGTTGAGGACCACCAATGACTCGGTGACAATGATAGATTTAGTTGTTGAGAGGTTGACAACGTGCCATAAGGCCGACTAGCCCAACCGGACGGACTATAATTGTCCATGTCCGCAATTTGAGTCTTAAGACCGACAAGCCTAATGAGCAAGAACCTGCTCTAATACCATGAAAGATTTATGGTGGGATAAAACAATACATATTATTAATGATATTGACCCTTTATATAGGGATTACAATGACACAAATAGGATGTAACGCCCGTAATTTTATTCCGGACTTAGAGCGTTTTATAGATTTTCCCGCAGGCACGAGGTGCCGAGTGCCGGGATTTATTCCTAAATTCCCGAGCCGACTCGTCGTTTTTCCTTTTTTTTCCGCGTTCCGACCCTTCGTTCCGAGTCGAAGTGACAAGGGGTCATTTCCGACCCCTCGTTCCGGGGTGATGTGACAAGAGGTCAGCTCCCCTCCCCACATTGCAACCCTTGTCCCCTCTCTCTCTCCTCTCCCTCTTTCACGTCATTTTCTTTCCTTCACTTTCTTCTCTTCTCTTCTCTTCTTTTCTCTTCTTCCATTGTTGATTGAGGAGCTTGCATGTGTGGACTGCAGAAGGAGAAGTGCAGATCAAGTGTGGTAAGTCTCATTCCTTCCTTCCTTCCTTCCTCTCCATGGCTGCTCACCCCTTTCTTCTTCCCTCCTTCATCCATGGCCATGGATGAAGCTTTGAGAGGTTTTCACTCAAGTCCTTTGCATGCATGTGTTCTTAGCACGATTAGGTCGAGGAGAGGTGCCTAAGACCAGTTGTGGGTGTTTGGAGAAGATCCAGCAAGAGAAGAAGGACTTTGGAGCCAAGGATCCACGATCGAAAACGAAGAAGACGACGTTCTGCACAGAACCCGCGGGGCGGATCTTCACGACCGCGGGAGCGGCCAGCCGCGGGTGCGGCTCGGCAGGGCTGCAAGGGCGGCGCCAGACACGCGACTCTAGGGCGGCAACAAGGCGCAGGTGCGGCTCCTGGTTCCGCGGGGGCGGCTTCTGTATTCCGCAGGGGGCGCCAGCTGACTCCGCGGCTGCGGTTTTTGCAACAGTAGGCTTCTCCTCTCCTTTCCTCTTTGTTCCTGCCTTAGTATTGTTGTTGAATCATGTTAGTAGCATGCTTAGGATGACCTAGAGTAGCTTGAGAATACCACTTAGTGGTTGTGGACCTAGGAGCCCTTAAGGCTCGATATAGTTGATGGATATGAGCATGTGAGCATGATGGACCTTCTAGGCTAGCTTGTTCCTCCTTGGTTGAGGATTAATATCTTGTGAGGTTATAAACTATTGTGAGCTGCTTTCATGTGTGGAGAGTGTGGTGAGTACTTGGGACCTAGGATGCATTCCTAGCTTGAGGGTTAGGTGATCTTGCTTAGATCACTAGAGTGAAGTCTAAGACTTCTTGAGAGTGAGTATGTATTGATATGAATATCTCTTGTGAGCAGGTTGTGGGCTTCCTCCTTAAGGAAGCAAGAAGGTGGTGACTTGAGTGTGGTGACGAGGTAAGTCTCCGGACTTACTTAGCTCGTATTTTACGTATTAGCATTGATGTGTGTTTGGTGGTGAGTGTTTATGTTATAACAACTAAACCGGTAAATAGGACCACCGACCTTATATATTTTGGACCAAGTGTATGATAACGGGCGGTGACATCATCTGCCTAGCCCTGCAGGAAGCCTAGGAGGTTCTCGGCGACTAGCCCGGCGGGTTAGATGGTCGGATGCATCCGACACCATTCTTTGCCGGTAAGTAGGGACCGAGGCGAGACCACGGTGGTCTCGTGTCACAAACCAAAGTTGAATTAGAACGGGATATGACTTAATAATAAAATAATAATAAACCGGACTTGCGTGTTTTATGTTGTGTGATATGTATGTGCTTGTGCCTTCACCTCTTTTCTAATGCTTCGAATATGAGCTAACAGTTTTAAACCGTTTGTGTAGATGACTTGCAGGTTAGGGATGCCGCCGAGTGAGGTGGAGGAGTGGACAGCCGGGGTCTCCGTACATTATAGGACAAGGACGTTTTTGGGTTGTGTTTCGTTGTGGGTTTATGTTGTACGGTTGTGGTTCTTCTTGGAGTTATGTTGTTTTGAGGACTCGGCTGAGTTTCCACTTTGTAGTCTTTTCATTCCGGTTTTCTCATACATTAAAAACGTTTTGAGTTTTCGCCTTTATTTGTGCCTTGTTGGAAAGGTCCGATGAAATTGTTTTCAAGCTAAGGGTCGGGACCCATTGTGAGGTCTCGCCCGTAGCATCCCGAGTCCCGCGGATTTGGGGTGTTACATAGGAAATATATTGATTACATAAGATCATAATCTACCTATTATAATCCTAAAGATAATCACAATTTTTTTATGTCCTAATTTATGATATCATATCTTAACACGATGTAGTGGAGCTTCATACTCTGGATATCGAAGATGGTGTGGCTTTCCATGGCTGGTCTGATTGTGGGTTGTTCGTAGTCGCCGATGATAACACCGCCTCTCTTCTTTCTAGAGTTATTGGGGCCTTCCCCATTGGTTGATTTCGATTTTTTCTGAATTCCAATTGTTTTTTGTTAAGCTTTCTGGTTAGTTTTTATAGGTTTTGAATGATCAATTTTAGCAAATACTTTTGATTTGATTGCCCTTGTATATTTTTGACTTTGTAGTTATTAACGAAGATTTCTTATGTATATGTTCAATCCGAACACAGTTTGACTTTGTAGTTATTAACGAGGATTTGAGTGGAAGATTTCTTATGTATTTGTTATTAAATTTGTCTCTAATGGATTTCAAGGAAGAGGAAGAGTAGGGTTAAATTTGGGGATTTTTGTTCATTTCATTAGGTTTGCTTCTTTTTTTTAAAATAAAAAAACCGGCTTGGTTCGATTTTATATTTTATTTAATGAACCAAAATTGGTTTAGAGTAAAAAATATTAAAATATTCATAAAGTGGGGCTCAATAACGAGAAAAGGGGCATACCTAGAAAAGGCTTATTAAGGGTGGTTTCCAGTAATTTTACATTAACGGGTGGTTAAGTGCAAATGAGTCTATTTCATGGGTCGTTTTCGGTATTTTTCTTACAATAAATTACATCATGACATAAATAATGGCAAAATTGTCTTAATTTCAAAAATCCGATGGAAAATCTAGAGAAATCTATGGATTGAAAGTTTTCTAAAAAGCTCCAAAAATCTCCTCAATAAACTCCCGAAAAAGCTAAAGCTAACAAAAAAGTTTTCTTAAAACGCAAAGCTTCATCGAAAGCAATCCAAAAAGCTATGTTGAACACCCCCTTACTTCAAAATTTGAAGATAATCATCCATTTTGTAAATCAACAACAACCGAACAACATAATCAACCAAGAAAAACAATTATAAAATTTTACAAATAAAAAAAGTAGAAGAATTGGAATAATACACTCAACATTCAACAAACAGTAAATCAGTAATTAAATATTCAAAATCAATATATAAAATCATAAAATAAAAGAAAGAATGGAAGACAATGGAGAGAAAATTTGATCGACGGAACAACAACCTTTTAACAACAGAAGAAGAATATTATGGTTTCATCATCCTTCGTGAAGGCTTCAAGCAGCTCATTGAGGACTTTAATGACCATAATACTACATGTACCTACTCTCCTCTAGTGTTGACTAGACATTGAAAAAAAACCCTCCTTTTAGTATTGTCAAAATAAACACGAAAGCAACTCTAGGTTCCTCTTGGCATCGGTTAGGGATATTAGAAATCACACTACTACCTTTATTGATGCTTTCTCTTCTATATTTAGAGGGCTCAATTGATCCTCTACTTGTTGAATTACTTGTCATAAGGTTAACCCTTACATCTGCTTTTGATTATAGTCTCATTATAGATGATAACATGACTCTAGCTCAAAGCTTTACTTCTATTTTTTTAACTTTGTTTACCGAAACTATAATAGATTTACCCATAGGTTTTGTTTTACCAGGATGATATCCATTTTACTCTCGAGAGTTGTTCTCTGACTGTTATAAATCTTCTTACTACCGATTTGGCGTAGCTTATACATGCTTCTTTCCTTTTTAAAAACAATTATATTTTTTATAACTTCCGTTTATATAAAATCTAGAGATTTGTTATTAATAAATTTTTTTAAAGTTAGTCCAAACATATTGATTAAAAATACGTGCTTGTGACAGATAATTTTCGAAAACATTTTAGGAAAACAATATATGATGTCATAAAAAAATCAAATATACATTTATACAAAAGTATTAAAACGACTAACTTTGTAAAAACACTAACCCACACTTCACATATATAATAAATAGTTGGAATACATCATGCCGGAGACATCACATGTTTATAATAGCCTGGTCGAAATTATCCCATCAAAATAACTACCACAAAGTAAAAAAAATGATTTTATTTGTTTCCTCTTCAGAGTGCGCCTCTTCAATGGCGACGGTCCTCCTCCGCCTCGTTGTGTCGCCGCAACTTCTCCTACTTTAAAGTGCGCATCTTTGTTCACCACCACTAGAACCGCTAGAGAAGCCCCTTCGCTGAGAATTGTTGCCTCGTCATGCTGTTGTTGGCCTGCACATGCCGGGAAGAAGGTCACCGCCGCCACTGCTCAAGTAGAAATCCTAACGGGTTTCAATTTGGGGATTTTACACAACCTCAAAGTCAAGGGCTATGTATCTTCATATTTTCCATTCTCTTCGGTTTTTTAGGATTTGCTCCTTTCAATTTCGTTCCTGCATTTTTACTGCTTCCTATTCTATTGAATTTCGTTTTTTGTTTGTCTGACTTTGATTAAAGAACAAAAAAGCATATGCTTTTATTTGTGTTTGAAGCAAAAATAATTGCGTTAAGCTAGTATGTGGACATGAATTCCATCTCGGTACGTGTTTGTGACCTTTGGATCTAGTTCTTACTTGGATGTTATTACGCCGTTTGCGATTTTTCTTTGTTGCTTTTGGAGTTAATTTCCTTGTCTTTTTTGGCCTTGTAATATGATTGAAAGATTTGTCTTTTACGTATCATTTGCTTTGGCTTAATTCATTTTGCTAAATAAGTTCAATTTGTGCATACAACTTCCGATTTTAATTTAGATAGGTGCATAGGTTTTTTGGCGCTAGCAATTTAAAACTTTAGGCCATAGAAAGTAGGAGAGGAATGAAGAATTGTTTAGAGAATAAGATGCAGCAGTGATTGGAAGAGATTGTTGATTGAGCTTGCATGTATGTCTTATGGATCTAGCTACATCATAAAAAAGATGTTCTATTACTGAACTTTCTCATTTATGGCAAGTGGCAAATTTTGAATGCGGAGGGAATCGTAATCTCAAGACGTGGTATAAGTTCGTATAATGGAACTACACAACATAGTGGTTGCTTATGGTTTTGTTAGGGTCTATAAATCACTGAAAGAAATTTATTGCTTACTCCCTGAGTGAAACTGTAATAGCAGCTATAGTTAGATATATCTTCAAACTTTGAGTATGATCTTCTTTCGAAGCTCAGGAATACTCTCTTCCTGGTCAGTGTCACTTGAGACAAAATTGGAAATGTCACATTTACCTACACTTCTGTTATTTCTCTATCATTTATCAGTAAGGCAACGGGTATTAGTAATGTGAGTATCAAATGAACAACCTTCGATATTAGTAATGGTATACAGATCGAATTTTCTGGCCCCATTACTGGCCCAGTCCCTGTCCCCCGTCTGGGATTGGTCCACGTGGCAGTTGTTTTAGGTTAAAAAAAGGGGGTAAAAGTGACGGTCCGGTTTGGTTTACATGAATTAATACATGGGCTCTTTTATTCCAGAACTAAACCGGAAATCTCTCTGCTGAGAATTGACGACAAATAAAACAAATTTTTTGGGATTCTACAAACCCTGTTTCATCGTTCTAGAAGGCGGTAGTTTGAAGGTCGACTTTGAACAACTACTGATCAATCGAGTTATCAAGGTAAACCAATTGCTGAAAATTGACCATCTAGCCCAACATTGGTGTCTTTTGGTAAGTTGTGAATTATCATCCACACTAACCACATGTTGTTTCGTTTTAACCAAATGCTAAACATCGAGTCTGTTTCGTTTTAACCACCTCTGAATTGACGTAAAAATTCGAGCCCTTATACAGGATTGATTAAAAAGACAATAAAAATTCGATTTTGCAAACTGAAAAAAACACGATAGATTTGCAAATATTGGAGATGGTGTGTTCCACTGTTGTTATGTGATGTTTAGTAGCATGTTGATGATGTGTTTCATCTTCATAGTTTAAATAATTGTAATTTGTGTATCAGCTCTCAGTTGGTTCGATGAAGCTCTAATTAGCTATTTGGAGTACCATGCACTTCAAAAGTAGCAATTTGTGTTCTCTGAAATGTCTGTTATTGAGACTACTGTGATCCAATATTGATGATAGTTTTGGCTGGAGTTGTGATAGATAACTCTAGGATTTAAGCTACTAATTTTTCTGGATATCATATTTAATTAGTATCTTGAGTTATATTTCTTGTTTGAGATTCATGAAGCTAGTTAGTGTCTTTTATTGTCTAGTAGTTGGAGATGGGGTTATTTATATGATGTCTTTTTTGAAACCTATAATGTTACTTTTTTTTCTTTCCAGAAACTTGGCTTGGGTAAGGTTCTGTACTTGTGTTGTGATATAGAGTGTGTTAAAAACTGTCTGTGAATCATTATTTTAGAAAAAATGGGTTGATAAGATAATAACTGTTGTTTTTTAGGGGATTTGATGCTCTTATACGTGAAGAACAGGAAGTAATGGCAAAGCAAGGTAGATAATGGAGAAGGGGTAACACAATCTTTTATTGTTGCTTTAGACTATCTGCAATTGAAGTTGTGATTTTAAAAAAAGAGTTAAATAAGATCAACTTCACCACTGTCTAAAAGATCAGAAACAATCTGACTAATGCAAATTTTTATGTCTAGGTTCAAAACCGAATTTTATGTCAAAATAATAACTGATAAAAGCGAAACAGAAGTATCATCATTATAAGTCTGGTTTCGTATATAGCTTGCATATAATAATTGATTAGCAAGATTATTTGGTGTTATTAATATTTTTAAGGTAATCTTTGTAATATGAGATTGTTTGATACATTTTGTTTAGGTAATGGATGCTTCTATACAAGATGGACGAGCATGTAGACGTTTGGAATTCGAGGACAATACTGATGCTATTGAAAGTGAAAATTCAATACATGCCAAGATATCTAAAGAGATGATACCAAAGCTTGGAATGGAATTTGAAACTGAAGAGGCGGCTTATGAATTTTACAATGCTTATGCAATGGAAGTTGGATTCTCTGTTCGAAGAATCAAGTCACATAGCCTTAAGGGTATCTTGGTAGATAGGAAATTCGTTTGTTCATGTGAGGGTAAAAGGGGACGAGATAAGCGAGACGATGCTTACAAATCTCATCGTCCAGAAACAAGGTTTGGATGTTTGGCTATGTTGAAAATTAACTGTCGTAATACCTTCAAGTACATGGTTGAAAAATTTGTTGTTGAGCATAATCACTTATTGGCAAGTCCGAGCAAGGCTCATCTATTCAGATCACACCGAAAAGTGTCAGCGTCTCAAGCAATACAAGTAGAAATGGCTGATGGATCAGGTATTGCACCCAGAAATGCATTTGAGCTCATGGCTAAGCAAGCAGGAGGCCGTGAAAGTCTTGGATTTATTCGTATGGATTATAACAACCACTTACGTGGTAAGCGCAATTTACAAATAAGGCCAGGTGAAACATGTGGTGTTCTTGAGTACTTGAAAATGATGTAGTTGGAGGATCCTAACTTCTTTTATGCTATTCAAGTGGATGAAGATGATTTGATCACTAATATTTTTTGGGCTGATGGAAGAATGGTGTCCGACTATGATCATTTTGGTGATGTAGTGTGCTTTGACAGTACATATCGTAAGCATAAGGATGGCCGACCAATTGCTCTTTTTGTTGGGGTGAATCATCACAAACAATCTATTATCTTTGGTGTTGCATTGTTGTATGATTAGACAACAGACTCGTTTATGTGGTTGTTTGACACTTTTGCAAAGGCTATGGGTGAAAAGCTACCAAAGACTATACTCACCGATCAAGATGTTGCGATGTCGAAAGCACTTTCTTGTCAATGGCCAAAGACTTTTCACCGACTTTGTATATGGCATATTTTCCAAAATGCAGCCACGCATTTGAGTAGCGTTTTCGGGAACTTTAAGGAATTCGCAACTGATTTCAGTAGTTGTGTTTATGATCATGATTATGAGGAAGATTTTTTAGATGCTTGGGAAAAGATGCTACAAAAGTATGGTTTGCAAAACAATGATTGGTTAAAGAGGTTGTTCAACGTCAAAGAAAAATGGGCATTGGTCTATGGAAGGGATACATTTTGTGCAGACATGATCAGTACACAACGGAGTGAGAGCATGAATAAGGTCATCAAGAACTCTGTAAGTTACAAACATGAATTGAGACGCTTTTTTGAACACTTCCAACGATTACTTGATGATCGCCGATATGATGAGATGGTAGCAGATTTCAAAACCAACCACAGAAAAGTAACATTAGTTTTTGAAGTCGCCATTTTGAAGCATGCTGCCAGTGTTTATACACTAGAGGTGTTTTCATTATTTCAAGCTGAGTTAGGTAGAGCTTATGATTGTCAGATTGATACATCGGCTTCTGATGAGGGGGTAAACTTTGTTAGATATGTTGTCAAACCATCCATGAACAACCATAGTTATGTTGTCTCCTATAGTTCTACAGAAGATATTATCTCTTGTAGTTGTAAAAAAATTGAGTTTGTCGGGATATTATGTTGTCACATTTTAAAGATACTTTCGCTTAAAGGCATTACGAAAGTTCCGGAAAAGTATATTCTGAAGAGATGGAAGAAAGATGCCAAAATAAGGAGCAATGTGATTATTAGTGCAAGTTCAGTTGATGCAGACCCTAAAGCAGCGATGGGAAGGCGTTACAGGGAAATATGTCGTTATTCAACTCGTATGGCCGCAAGATCTGGAGAATTTGAAGAAGTCTACACCATTGTGAAAGAAGTTATGGTAAATCTACTTAAACGGATTGATTTAAATGCTATAGGAAAAGATATGCAATCTAACCCTGGTAGTGAAGATGTGTCTATGTGTCAAAATCCAAGTGAAGATGTGTCTATGTCTCAAAATGACAAGTTGAAGACAATAAGAGGCATAAAGTTAAAACCAAAATCCGGGAGGCAATCAAGTAAAAGGATTATAGGTGCTCTTGAAAAGGCAACACGAGAAAAAAGAGCAAAAAAGAAGCAACTATCCACCGTTGTTGAGCATGTTGTGCCCGATCCTCCTAGGGAGCATGATATGTCCGATCCTCGTCTTGGATGCCCGACACAAGTAATATTTTTGATCATAATCTGTTTTAGATCTTTTTTTGTTATTTTATCACATATTTTTTGTTATGACCTAGACCTCATATAATCATTTTCATGTAGAATTCATCCAATCTAATATTGCAACATGATCAGTCCCAATCAACTTGCCAAACAAGTGTGGAATATAGTCAAATTGGTTCAAATATGGGTTTTACACAAGTAATATCATATTGTTTTATTTTTTCTAGGATCATGTTTGTGATCATATTTATGATCTTCTATTTCTTTTTGTAGGACCTCTCATTTGTGCAGCTTTTGGATGGTGTTCATGATGGGAATGCAGTTGAGCTTCATGATTTATGGCAACTTTGAAAACTTATCTCTTGAGACTAGTGCAAGTGTCAACATTTCTAATTTGTTTTGACAATGTCATACTGTTTTTATAGTACTGTCATGGATGTCATAGTGCTATAAACAATCTTTTCAATGACTAGTTTTAATGTAGTGTTTCATTTTTTGGTTTCTTGTAAAAATCATTAGTTGAGTGTTTCATTGTTTGACTTCCTATTATAATCCATGAGTAGTTGAGTTTGTTATGGTTGTCATAGTATAGTTTCAATCAAGTTCCTGATCTTTTGTTTCATGTTATTGTTGCTTTAGACTATCTGCAATTAAAGCTGTCGATTTTGAAAAAAGAGTTAAATAAGATCAACTTCACCACTGTCTAAAAAAGTTGAGCAGACCGTTTGGATGTGTTGATCTTTACTGGTGTTCTTATGAGCAGTGAAAAATTCAGTGAAGATGTTGTTATGATGATGAACAAGGATAAAGTGGTACACGTTCATAAATGCACATACTTAGTTAGGTTTGAATCCAACACATAAGCACATTGGATCAAGAAGCCTCAAAACACCTTTGATAATCACTGTAATAATGAAAATCATGGATCTAATGACAAATGCAGTTTAATCCTTCAAGTTTAATTGCAAATGCAGTTTCAAAAACAGGAAGTATGTATTTCACATATCTGTCATAAGATGTATGAACCAAAGCTGAAGATAAAACAGGTATAATCCTTCAAGTCACATATCATATACAATACATAAATTTTTAATTGGTTTACAATATCTCCATACAACCATCATTGACAACCTAAAATGACAACAATTCTAAAGTGTAATGACAACTATAATGGTGATCCCTGCAAAGATGACACTCTCAATTGGCCGATCATGACTTGTCATCCAAATTTTGCCCCCCTCTTGGCCAATTAGCTTAGACATTTTAGCTTGGTTAGAGGCAGCTCTCTTAGTTTGAGGTCTTGTCCATAACAGTAGTCTTCAAACCGATCCACTGACTTCTTCTAATGTTGAAGTTCCTCTAACTCAACAACATCTTGCATGTCTACAACAGACTACCAATCTCTATTGTCCTGATATGCAGGGAAGACTACTTCAATAAGTTGTTCCAGGCAAGAATCAGACAAAGAGAAGATTAGTCCAAAACAAGTGTAGACAAAACATGAGTTCAACATTTTTCAAAATATATAGGTTAGTGAACGACTATAGTAAAAAAGAATATTGAGAGGCAAGTGCAAATTGATAATGGAGAATTTATCGTTTCCTTTAACTATTGAGTGAACAACTACAGGTAGAAAGAATATGGAGAGGCAAACAACCATATTGATTGGTTTCAAATGAATATGAACAAGCAACCATATTGATAAGGATATGCTGGTGCATCCAGGGAAAAAATTGCAACAAGCTAATAAATCAAAGGAATTTGCTATTTGTATTTATAAATTGTTAAAAGAAATGGAAGTGTAGATCAAATGAAGATTACGCTAAGTATGATTGATTACAACTCTGTTTATTTTAAATTTATAATTAAATACTGAATCAAAGAATCTGCTATTAACAATCACAGTTAGAGAACAAATTAGACAGGAAAAAAAGGAGAATCAAGTGTAGACAATAAAAAAAATCAAAGAATCTACTAGCCACAAACCCAATTCAACAAAAAGAAAAAACCAGATTGAATTTTCGAACTTTGAGAACGAACCTAAAACTCATTACAGACCACAAACCATAAAACTTATTACATGCCAAAGGGTAGTTATAAACCCTAAAACTCATTACAAAGACGAGAAATGAGACGTACCTCCTCGTCTGTGGGCGGGTTGACCTCAATTTCTTCCAACGCCCAACATTCTTCTCGTCGGGATGCATCTCTTCTTCTCGTCGGGTTGCCTTAATTTCTCAAAGCATTCGATATACTTTGGTTTGAAAAGTCGCCATTAACAGTTTCGATTTAACTCGCCTTGGATCGGATAAAAGCCATGTATTAATTCATGTAAACCGAACCGAACCGTTACTTTTACCTTCTTTTTTTTTACCTAAAACAACTGCCACGTGGACCAATCCCAGACGGGAGACAGGGACTGGGCCAGTAATGGGGCCAGAAAATTCGATCCGCATAATAAATGGATTACTTAATAGTTAAGATTTTCTTAATATATTGGAATATTGTCTGATTATTGTAGGGAGATACGTGTCGAGTTCTCTATAAATGGAACAATCACACACGACTCACACTGCCCTCACGCCTTCTCCTCTGTTTCTCCGATTCGAGATTCCAGCACTACCCCAATGGACTACTCCAATGGCCACCACCGTCGCCGCTACGACGCCGATGACTACGACCAACCACCCCAACCTTACCCACCACCACCACCTCCATCTTCCTACTTTCCAGACCACCCTCCCCCTCCCTTCTCTTCCTTCCCCCACCACCAACCCCCTCCTCACCACTATCCTCCTTACCCCTCCGGCGTTTCATACCCTCCTTCGCAGTACCCGCCGCCGGCTCAACCAATCGGCGTATTCCACACCTCCCACACCAGCGTTGACTCTGACGCGTACCCTCCTCCACACTCGACGATTCCTCCTGCTTACGCTCAGCATGGGTTCCACCGATCGGATTCCGGATCCATCGGCGGCGACGAGCACCACCATTACCACCTTCACATGCCTGGTTTCCACCAATCGGTTTCTGGATCCCCCACCGGCAAAGAGCACCACCATTTCCACCCTCACATGCCTGGTTTCATCGCGAGTCACACTCACAGCCACCCTGCCGAGCCTACCTCTGAGCTTGCTAATAAGCCATCTGTTAGGGTTTTTACCAAGGCCGAGACGAACTACATGTTCTCCATTCGCGATGGTAAGGTCATCCTCGCCCGCGCCGATGACAGCGATCCTACTCAGGTGCTCTTTCTCCACTTAATTTTTCAATTTCGTCGGTTTTTGCCTGCAAAGTTTTAGGGTTTGCATGCTTTTCTACCCCCTTTTCCAAATTCAAAATTGAATCCTCGAATTGGTGTTGATTTTGGTTGTTGTGTGAAGCACTGGGTCAAAGACGAGAAGTACAGCACAAAAGTGAAGGATGAAGATGGGTTCCCCAGCTTCGCATTGGTTAACAAAGCCACTGGCCAAGCTTTGAAGCATTCTGTTGGCGCTACTCATCCTGTAAGCCCCTTTCTGTTCACTCATGGCTTCAATTGAGCAAATAGTTCTCAATTTGCAAGTAATGTTAGTATTTTTTTCTGGTGAATTTACCTCTGTACAGGTCCAATTGATTGCTTACAATTCTGATGTTCTTGACGAGTCAATCTTGTGGACAATGGGCAAGGACTTGGGTGATGGGTACAGACAAATCAGGATGATTAATAATACTCACTTGGTCGTGGATGCTTACAATGGTGATAAGAAGCATGGAGGTGTCCATGATGGCACAATCATATCGCTTTGGAAACCAGGAAAGGGGGATAATCAGCGCTGGAAGATTACTCCTTACTGTAAGTGTCTCTAAAATCATCAGTTGCTTTGATTTTCAGTGGATTACAGTCTGTTATTTTATACTTATGCAGGACATGGAATTCAAGTGATGATGAAGTAGCCATCATATGTCGAGGATGTTTGGTTTACAAGTATAGGAATGAAGATTCAAGTGATAATTGTCTGTAACTATGGAAGCTGTAGCTCTTTCTCATCCTCTGTTTATGTTCACTGCAGATCTGTATGCTATCTCTCTCTGTAAGTTTGGTAATACTTGTTATTATCTCATTAGCTTTTGATGATATTCTCTGTAAGAGCTGATCTCTTACTGATGCTAGCAGATCTTTCGGGAATTCGATAAATTTATTGCTTGTCGAGTATTTCTTTAGGGAAATCTCATCGTTTTTATAAGAAAAATCTGGCAGGAACTCTTTTTCTGATTGCCATGTCATCAATCTGGCCGGAAATGGACGGTATCGAATTTGGTTTATAAACCTATAGTTTGTATGTGAGTTTATAATTTTTAAATTTCCAATTATTTTTGGTTTACAATCAATAGTTTGTAACACTTGAACTTGAACACTTGATTTCAAGTTCAATAGTTTGTAACACTTGAACTTGAACACTTGATTTCAAGTTGATCGTATGGTTGAACAATTTTATTCGCAATTTTGAATAAAGTTTGAACTATTTACATATTTGAACATATTTAGAATCGAATATTTTTGAATAAGTTTTAGTTGAACGAATAAATTTTATATTTGAACTTGTTATTTGATCCAATAGTTGTGAACAATTTACATATTTAAACAATTTTGAATCGAATATTTTTGAATAAGTTTTAGTTGAACGAATAAACGTTATATTTGAACAATTGTTATTTGATCCAGGAATCGTTCGTACTTTTGATCCTAAAACCCTTTTCAATTGAACTCAATCCAATATATATAGGATTTCAGATCGAATTTTCTGGCCCATTACTGGCCCAGTCCCTGTCCCCCGTCTGGGATTGGTCCACGTGGCAGTTGTTTTAGGTAAAAAAAAAAGGTAAAAGTGACGGTTCGGTTCGGTTTACATGAATTAATACATAGCTTTTATCCGGTCCAAGGCGAGTTAAATCTAAACTGTCAATGACGACTCTTCAAACCAAAGTATATCGAATGCTTTGAGAAATTAGGGCAACCCGACGAGAAGAAGAGATGCCTCCCGACGAGAAGAATGTTGGGCGTTGGAAGAAATTGAGGCCAACCCGCCCACATACGAGGAGGTACGTCTCATTTCTCGTCTTTGTAATGAGTTTTAGGGTTTATAACTACCCTTTGGCATGTAATGAGTTTTATGGTTTGTGGTCTGTAATGAGTTTTAGGTTCGTTCTCAAAGCTCGAAAATTCAATCTGGTTTTTTCTTTTTGTTGAATTGGGTTTGTGGCTAGTAGATTCTTTGATTTTTTTTATTGTCTACACTTGATTCTCCTTTTTTTTTCCTGTCTAATTTGTTCTCTAACTGTGACTGTTAATAGCAGATTCTTTGATTCAGTATTTAATTATAAATTTAAAATAAACAGAGTTGTAATCAATCATACTTAGCGTAATCTTCATTTGATCTACACTTCCATTTCTTTTAACAATTTATAAATACAAATAGCAAATTCCTTTGAAACCAATCAATATGGTTGCTTGTTGCAATTTTTTCCCTGGATGCACCAGCATATCCTTATCAATATGGTTGCTTGTTCATATTCATTTGAAACCAATCAATATGGTTGCTTGCCTCTCCATATTCTTTTTACTTGTAGTTGTTCACTCAATAGTTAAAGGAAACGATAAATAACCCCATATTCTTTCTACCTGTAGTTGTTCACTCAATAGTTAAAGGAAAAGATAAATACCTGTAGTTGCTTGCCTCTCCATATTCTTTCTCCCTGTAGTTGTTCATATTCATTTGAAACCTATAATGTTAATTTTTTCCCTGGATGCACCAGTTATTATCTTATCAACCCATTTTTTCTAAAATAATGATTCACAGACAGTTTTTAACACACTCTATATCACAACACAAGTACAGAACCTTACCCAAGGCAAGTTTCTGGAAAAAAAAAAGAAGTAACATTATAGGTTTCGAAAAAGACATCATATAAATAACCCCATCTCCAACTACTAGACAATAAAAGACACTAACTAGCTTCATGAATCTCAAACAAGAAATATAACTCAAGATACTAATTAAATATGATATCCAGAAAAATTAGTAGCTTAAATCCTAGAGTTATCTATCACAACTCCAGCCAAAACTATCATCAATATTGGATTACAGTAGTCTCAATAACAGACATTTCAGAGAACACAAATTGCTACTTTTGAAGTGCACAGTACTCCAAATAGCTAATTAGAGCTTCATCGAACCAACTTAGAGTTGATACACAAATTACCATTATTTAAACAAATCACCACCAACTTAACACAAATTACCATTATTTAAACTATGAAGATGAAAAACATCATCAACATGCTACTGAACATCACATAACAACAATGAAACACACCATCTCCAATATTTGCAAATCTATCGTGTTTTTTTCAGTTTGCAAAATCGAATTTTTATTGTCTTTTTAACCAATCCTGTATAAGGGCTCAAATTTTTACGTCAATTCAGAGGTGGTTAAAACGAAACAGACTCGATGTTTAGCATTTGGTTAAAACGAAACAGCATGTGGTTAGTGTGGATGATAATTCACAACTTACCAAAAGACACCAATGTTGGGCTAGATGGTCAATTTTCAGCAATTGGTTTACCTTGATAACTCGATTGATCAGTAGTTGTTCAAAGTCGACCTTCAAACTACCGCCTTCTGGAACGATGGAACAGGGTTTGTAGAATCCCAAAAAATTTGTTTTATTTGTCGTCAATTCTCAGCAGAGAGATTTCCGGTTTAGTTATGGAATAAAAGAGCCCATGTATTAATTCATGTAAATCAAACCAGACCGTCACTTTTACCCCCTTTTTTTAACCTAAAACAACTGTCACGTGGACCAATCCCAGACGGGAGACAGGAACTGGGCCAGTAATAGGGCCAAAAAATTCGATCTGTTTATTATGAATCACCTATTGAAAATCTTAGCTATTAAATTTACTACTAATGGTAAGATTCTTACCATTCATATTTGTATTGATGTATATCAGCTTATCTTCCAACGCAATTTCCCAACCTTAAAATGTTGTAAATTACACAAAATTACCTTATATAATTTGTTTTTTTTTTAATATGACCCCCTTCATATTTATAATTTTATTTATAAAACAAAGTAATAAATTAAAATCATGATATTATTACTTTTGTGTTAAAATGTTTCTTCTTAAATTTTAAAAAAACTAAATCACCAAATTAGAAAACAAGCTCTCAAATCACAAGAGAGATCTTATGTCAATTAAAATTTTAGTTTTTAATAAAATAAAAGTTAATCACTCATGAGACTGAGACATGAGGTTAGGGACTGAGGTTTAGCTACGGTTTAAGATAAAATTCCAGTTTAATGAATTTTGACCATTAAATAATAATTCAATAGTTAGATTAATTTTATTCTCCCCTTTCAAATTTTTAATTTTATTTTCAATTATTTTTGTTGAGTGTGAATTTTCCTATACAATTTTTGAACTTCACCTAAAATAATTTTAGGGGAACAAGACCCGACTTGAACTATTCAAATCAAATCCTCAAAAAAAAATCCCCTAAATCTCGATAGAAACCAAACAAACTTGGTGTATCGAGAAACCGAAAATCGGAAAACGGGCTAACCGTCGTGCAAAACGCGAAACAAATATATATATATATATATATATATATTAAATTTACTTATATATATTTAAAAAACCATATATTTTGTCTACATATTTAATAAAATATGTATATTTTATAACTTTTTTAGTTTTCGTAAAAAAAAAAATTTAATCTTATTCCGGTCCAAATTCCATCCGGACCGTAATGGTCCATTCCCCTGTTCAGGTTTTTGAAAATTCCAGTCCTCTGGACCGGATGCTCAACCCTAGCAAAAATTGGTTTAGCGGCCAAGTTATGGTTTATTAGGATATTTCTTCCTTCTTGTGAGAGCGAGTTTGCTTTCAATTTTGCAAGTTGTTGCTTTGACTTTGATATCGTTAAAGGTATTTTTTATAACTCTTCCATTAATGATTGGACATCCGATATATTTTTCAAGGGCGGTGGTGTGATTCATAGCAAGCACATTTTTTTTAATTGATCAATAATATTATCACTTGTATTCTTCGTTGTTTGAAAAGCTTATTTCTAAAAGTTAATTTTTTGTCCCGAAATAAAAACAATAAATATCTAGGATTTGTTTGGTTATTTCACAAGAAGCCACATTTGCTTTAGTGAAAATAATCATGTCGTTTGCAAAAGACAAAAACGGAATCGGGTTCCCTGTTTGCACAACGAGAACCCAATGTGGTTGTCATAGTTGTCGTAGTCGGTTTGTAACATTGTGTAAGAATCTCGGCCTTTAATACAAAAAAGATAAGGGGATAAGGGTTTTCTAGACTTAGTCATTTTTTCGGAAAGAATGGTTTTGTTGTTTACAAGAAAAGAGAAGGAAATTGTTATATTTTTTAGTACCCATGAACTCTTGAAATGACATAATATACAAACTGAGATTCAAAAAACCGCATCTTATTTACACCTCAATTTGTTAAATCAACTTGTCAAATCAAACATTATATACTGCATTAAAATTTTAAAAGGGGTTTCATATCTCCACCTATTATTGAGTACATGTGATGGGATGTGTTTCGGATTGCTTCAAAGGGTTAATGAACCTAAGGTGCGATAACCTCTCTTTTTGTGATTTTTTAGTTGTTAAAGCACCTTAGGTGCAATTAGTTTTTTTTTTAAATGTAGTTATTAGTTTTAGGGGTTTAAATTGATTTCGGATAGAGTTTCGGATTTCAAAGTTTCGGCTTTGTTGTTGTTGTTGATAGAGTCACACTTTCCGCACGGACCTGAAACAAGAACATGTTATATAACTGTTCGACGTCTTGTGTCGTCGGGTTTCCTCCGCCCGTTGAAGTCGGGCTAGCCGCGAGCCAATGAGAGTGTGGCGTTGAGTGCGTTGAACCGCAAAAGAGCTGGTATGTTGGACACCCTCTTGAATCTAAGACGACTTCACGAAGTACGGATGACCATGAGTGATGTACCATGTCATGTAGTCCTCGGAATCATGCCAAGGAGCTACAACACACGGTGTCTCACGTAATCGAGTACATATGGCTTTTTCGGTATGTTGTACGGGCCATTTATACTCCTCATCATGAAACTACAACTTGTAATGTCGTGAAAACGTAGTTCTTCTACTCACTATATGTTGCACACGTTGCGTTGTGCACGTACAAGATCAAGGTCATTTATTTAATTTTTTCCTTGGTTACATTCATTACCTATTAAATTTGACATCGTGAAACAACAAATAATCCAAATAAAAATCGAAAACTCATAAAGTCGAAAATAAAAACTAAAATAAAAAACAACCCCAAAACTCATAAAACCGAAAACTCGTAAAATCCGAAACTCGCTAAATCTAAAACCGTAATTAAACCTCATAAAACTAACACTAATAGCTACGGGGACGTAAATAAAATAAATTTAGAAAAGAGGCATTATCGCAATATGTTGCTTTGATAACTAATTAAAATATAAAAAAAATAGGTATTATTGTACATATGTTGCGTTGATAGCCGATGAAAAGAAAAAAACAGGCATTATCGTAGGTCGGGGGCGTTAATACGAAAATTTGACGCTCGGGGCGTTAATACGAAGATTTGACAATTTAATGGTATACCATTAAATGGGTGGAAGTAAGTTTCTCATCATTATAAAGAGTGAGAGAATATAATTTGATTAGGTAAAAATGATAAAAAGTGAGAAAAATTGTTTGTTTTTTTATGAAGAAGGAAAGAGATTCGATGTGCTAGCCAAAAACTAGCGAATCTGAGAGGCAAAAAGTGACAGTGACCGTCACTATTTAACAAACTTAAGGATAAAAAACGACAACTTGACAAAACATCATGCATTGACTGACGAGATTTTTGTGATAATTACTTGATTAAACATTTAAACGGTGTAAATATTGAAACTTTTTATTAAAAATAAAATTTAAGAAAAGGAAAAAGGTGTAAAAAATGGTTATGGTTGTACCTGTAGTCTGTAGGTGTAGTCAGATGAAAGAAATCCATAAAAACCTTATCCTCTTTCATCAACTTTCAAGCTCTTTTCCAACAAAACAAAAGCAATTGAAGACGAACAGAGAAAGAGAGAAGCAGGAAGAAAATGGCAGTAGCCTTCATCTCTACAGCAAAAACCTTCGTCTCTTCGAATCCATTGCCATCCACACATTCATCTTCCTCAAACTGCGTCTACAAAAAAATCCATGTCTGTATGGCAATGAAAGACCCCTCGGCACCAGAATCTTCCCCAATTTGCTCGACAAAAAGAAGCTTTGGATTGAGCTTGACCGCAACTTTTTTGCTGTCAATGGCTGGAAGAGGGAGTGACTTGTGTGTCGCCAATGCTGCCATTTTAGAGGCCGATGATGATCAAGAGCTTCTTGAGAGGGTTAAGAAGGACAGACAGAAGAGGATTGAGAGACAAGGCTTCCTCAGTTCTTCTAAGCAGGAGACTGGTTTTTTTCTCCTTTCTCTCTTTTTGTTCTGGTGAATCGCATATAACAATACTTCAGATTATTACAATTGCTATCATATTGTGCATTTCTGGCTGAATACTCATGTTTTGGTGTGAAATGAAATCATGTAGAATAAAGGGAGATATTTCGAGGATTGAATCATCTTTTTCATTCTTACAGGGAAGCTGATGCGAAGTTTACATTACAATATGCCTTTGAGTTGTTGTACAGTTTGTTTTATGAAATGGTTATGTTTGTATGATTTGAAGATGATCCTGCGTATCATTATGCAAAGATATCTGAAATCAATCAAGTAAATCTATGTGTTTGTTTTTGTCTGTTTAGTTTTTTCCTAAGAGGTTGCATTTGTGGTGGTAATATGGCAGGATACTTACAAGACCTAGTTTACAAGATGAGTTATGTAGGGCAAGCCATAGAAAACAACGATCTGAAGGCGGCAAGCTCAATTCTCGGTCCAAACACTGATACAGACTGGATTAAGAAGGCCAATGCAGCTTTCGACAAGGTCTTGTTTATCCCTTTAACAATGCATAATTGTAATTCGTCGCCTACTTAAACTCTTATTAACCGTCTGCAAATACTCTTGCTTGTAACAGCTTAGTTCGAGCCCTGAGCAGAAGTCAGAGATAGATACGTTCAACACCTCCATTGCTAAGCTGATTTCATCTGGTAAGCCAATCTCGTTTTGGGAAAAGAGTTTCAATCTGTTATAAGATCATGATGGTATTGGTGTGTGTTTTGTTTGGTTGTAGTCGATGGAAAGGATGTGGAGTCATCAAAGACGGCGTTCGTATCATCAGCTGCTGCGTTTGAGAAGTGGACAGTACTCACTGGTATAAATGAACAACTGAAAGGTCTTTGAAGGCCCTTGTTTGATTCAATTGATTTGTCAATTTTTTTGCAAGCCATACTGAGGTTTATGTAGCATATAATCTGTAAATCATGAGCTTCACCTGCCTATTTCAAAATAGAGTTAATTTTATTTTTGGCCAATGTGAGTTTCCATTTCTACGTCATTTTCAGCTGACTTTTTTTGTAGCAAAAATAATTATAAGCCAGTTTCATATCCAAACTTCGCTAAGTGATACTCGTGAACTAAGTGACTAAGTCATAGTCGGGAACGGATGGACTTGCTGGAATGACGATACGAAGCCAACTCAGTAGATGATGCAAAATAGCTGATACAATATAGATTTCTTTAAGACGTGGGCATAGATGTGCTAGGAGAATGACCAGCCCTGTAGCGTTTCCTCCTCTCTCGAACTCCACTGCCCAACCCCATCTTTTACCACCAGACAAACCCCCGGATGACACTCGGTCGTACGCTGAAGCGGCCGGTGCCCGGAAACCTACTGCTCCTCCTCTTAGTTGTGATACCTTAATAGAGTCAAGGAAGGTGAGGATTTCTTACCCGGAAGGTGTTAAGGGTTTAGCAATTGCTGAGATCGATAGCGATGTGACAGAGGCGTTATCCGAGAAATGGAAAACTGCAGTTATCATGAAAGTCTTGGGAAGGAATGTGGCCTACCGTCTCCTGGAACGGAAAGTTTATCAATTGTGGAGACCAAACGGGCTAATGACCATTTTGGATCTACCAAATGGATATTACGCTGTTCGGTTCGACAAAGAAGAAGATTTCCTTAAAGTCCTAACGGAGGGACTGTGGGAGATTTTTGGTCACTACATAACTGTACGGCCATGGACTGCTCAGTTTAATCCATATGATGATAATCTCCATTCAATCTTTGCATGGGCTAGACTCTCAGAACTTCCCATGCATCTCTACTATGAATTGAAGCAGTGTTGTACGGTCTTGCTTCGGCCCTTGGCACTCCACTGAAGGTCGATTTGAACACGTATGCAACGAGAGGGAAATTTGCTCGTGTCTGTATTGAGATTGAACTAGACAAACCGTTGATAGGCACCATTCTGATTGGAGATTCTAGAGTGCACGTCGAGTATGAGGGGCTGAATTTGATATGTCATCATTGTGGTCTGTATGGTCATAACATCGCTAGATGCCCTAAAAGCGTGCAAACTACTGACGAGGTCGGTCGAAACGAGAATACTGACATCACGGATATACCTGCCACACACTCAACCGATCAAGATGTGCAAACAGTTGAGGCAAATCCAATACTAACCACAGAAGAATCCTTTTTAGGGCCATGGATGTCAGTTGAAAGGAAACCACGCAGGAGATCAAGTCGAAAGCTTTAGCGGAGAACAAAGAAGTTGTGTCAACTTCAAATAGATACCAATCGTTAATCTCATCGGAAACCATGACTCCGCCGGGGCCTTCGGTGACGATTCCGATCAAGGAAAAAGAGAATAGTCAACCGTCTACTTTGAATGCAGCCGTTACTAAAATCAATGATTCACATTTATTGGTAGCTAAAAACAAGGTAACGGCTGAGAATAAGGAGATTGTAACGGGAAACCTGATGGAGGACCATTACGTGAGCCATTGCATGACTCACAAGAACCATCAATGGGTCCCATAACAAGGGCAAGAGCCAAGGAGATCCAAGAGCTTACGTCAAGGGAGTTGTTAATGCATGGCAACATGCATGGGTTATTTACTGTTCATAAGTCACTTATTAATCTCTTGGTGATTTCAGGAATCAAGGATCATGGGATGAAGACCATGCAAACGTTGGATTATTGTGAGAAAGATGTGGAAGTTGGAGCAAGCAGGAGGAGTGAGCTAGACGCAAGCCGCGGAACGGCGCTAGACGCAAGCCGCGAAACGGAACCAGGCGCAAGCTACGGAACGAGACCAAGCGGAAGCACAGAGACGGACGGGACAACATGTAACGCTACGCTCTCGGCCCTTGGTGCAACGCGCTCGACAACCGGGGCGTTATCGAAGCCAGCGACGCCAAATCCCTCGCCCTGCCCGGCGCCCACGGAGACCTCGCTGCCAAACCCTAAACTCCGCCCGGCCCTCCCGACGCCATCTGCCGCGAACCCTAATCTCCGCCCGGCCCTCCCGATGCCATCTTCCGCGAACCTTAATCTCCGCCCGGCCCTCCCAATGCCATCTTCCGCGAACCCTAATCTCCGCCCGGCCCTCCCGATGCCATCTGCCGCGAATTCTAATCTCCGCCCGGCCCTCCCGACGCCATCTGCCGCGAACCCTAATCTCCGCCCGGCCTTTCCGACGCCTTCAGCCGTGAACCCTAATCTCCGCCCGGCCTTTTTAACCTCGAACCCTAATTTCCGCCCGGCGCTCCCGACCTCCTCGACGCCAGCTTCACGGAGCCTCAGCTTCCGCCCGGAATGGTTGATGACTAGGCCGGCCGAGACCATGAACCCTAATTTCCGCCCGACCCGTCCATTGAACCCTAAAACCCGCCAGGCTGAACCCGAAAACCCGCCCGACCGTTGATGGGTTCCTTGGAGAAGTTATCCTATTTTTGTGGTGTTAGTTATTTTGTTAGACTCTTAGCTACATTTGTGGGAGCTCTCTTGTTATCTCCTCCCACTAATGCTTTTGTTTTCTTTATTTATTTTTGTTTTAGATAAGGAAGTCTATATATAGTCTCCTTAGTTGTCTTAGTTAGGACGTTATTTTCATTACTGATAAACATTGTATTCATTTACAAAATCAATCAAAGAATAGAGAGAGCTTTGGTTGACATTGAGTGTTGTGATTTCTTAGGTTGGTTTTGCTTGTCAATCCATTTCGGGTTGGTGTTTCAAACCTTCGTGAGTCCCTCCTTGTGCTAGTTCCATCTCGAGAACTTGTGTAAGGTTGTATTGGGGTTGGGTTGAAGGTCTTCGTGTGAGAAGGAGTTTTGTTCGTCCCGTCAAGGTTCCCTCATCGACATCTTTGGTTCATCTCTTCTATAAATCCATCTTGTCTATACCCACGCACCTTTCTTAACCACCTTGGGTTCAATCGTACCTAGATCGGCTAACCCGGGTCTTTTCCGGTATCACAACCCTAAGCAATCAAAGCGGGCCAAAACCTTGGGGACCACTCCGGAAGTGGGCCAGTCCAGCAAAATGGTCAACGTAGAGTCAGCGTCACCATCCGGCCCAATTCTTACTTCAAGCCCTAGGGTTAGGTCAAATTCAACCGTTCAAATGCAAACACAGATGAGGCCTCAGGTTTCAATCACGCAACCAATTGCCCTCCCCGGCGATGGTACTGGTATGGAGGTTGATGTTGTTCAAGCACCTTTGGAGGCTCATTATGTTCCTCCTTCGACGGAGGATACAGCTATGGAAGTCAGCAAAACCGATAAGGTGGAAGCCTTATCAGCCAGGTCCGATCATTTTAACGGTTCTCAATGAGTGCGCTCATTTGGAACTGTAGGGGTGCGGGTAACAGACGGTTCCGCAAATCCCTTAGCTACATGATCAACCGTCATAAGTTCAATTTTCTCGTTCTAATGGAAACCAAAATTTCCAGTACAAGGGCAAACGAGGTCTGTTCAAAGTTGAAATTCTCAAATTATTCAAGAGTGGAGGATGAGGGGTTCGAAGGAGGTATTTGGCTCTTTTGGAACAACTCTACACACGATGTCAAAATCCTACAGAAAGAAGTCAACTTTATACATGCACTAATTCCTATTGATCGTAATCTCCTGAACTTTTTTGTTGTGTACAACCCGCCATCCTCTGGGAGGAGGGTAAGTTGTTGGCGTAAATTGTCTGAGGCGATTAATGGTTGTCAGGGGCCCATAATGGTGGGAGGTGATTTTAATTGTGTTCTGTCTAATTCGGATTGCAGAGGAAACAATGTGAACCTTTCAAATGACACAAACATCTTCAGGAAATGGGTTTATGATCTGAATTTAATTGATATGGGGTTCAGTGGACCTACTTTCACGTGGAAAAGAGGCCGAGATTTGGCTACCAGGCAATCAAGGCGTCTTGATCGTGTTTTTATAAATTCCGTTGCACGGACCGCTTGGGCGGAGGCTTTTGTCAGACATTTACCGGCTCTCTCCTCCGACCATAACCCGCTTCTTCTTCAGTTCCATTCTATCAGAAAGGTTAATAGTTCTTTGCGGCCTTTCAGATTCGAAGCGACATGGCTTCACCATCCAGATTTTATGAAGACAGTTGTTATTAGCTGGACTGATGCGGGATCTAATGACTTGCAAAAATCTCTCAGTTTTTTGAGAAGTAAGTTGCTGGAGTGGAATAAGGAGGTCTTTGGCCGGATTGATGTAAGGAAAACTGAACTGATTAGAAGAATGGATACTGTTAAGAAGGCTATGGAAACAAGATTATCTCATGGATTGCTTACTCTACAAATGGAGCTTCAACGGGAATTTGAGTTGATTCTTGATCAAGAGGAAGTCTTATGGAAACAAAAATCTCGGGATAACTTCATTGTCGATGGTGATAGGAACACGGCTTCTTTCACGCTAGCACCTTGATCCGGAGGAGATCAAATAGGGTGGAATGTTTAATGAACAATGACGGGACTTGGATCTTTGACGACACACTTTTGAAAAAGAATGCAACCGATTATTTCCGGAATTTGTTCTCTGAAGAGACTGTTTGGCGAGCAACCGATGGAAATTACTGTTCAAATTTCCCTCCCATTTCCCTTGCTGACCTGGCTACTATTGAGTTGCCATTCACGGATCGGGAAATTAAGGAATGTTTGTTCAAAATGGGTCCCCTGAAAGCGCCTGGCAAAGATGGATTTAATGCAGGTTTCTTCCAACAATGCTGGAGCATAGTAGGTCCACAACTTTCTGCTTGTGTCAAGGAGTTCTTTGAATCTTCCGTGATGCCTTCAGATCTGAATGAAACGCTAATTGCATTGATTCCAAAGGGAGTTACTCCGGATCATATGTCTAAATTCCGTCCGATCGGATTATGTAATGTGACTTTGAAACTAATTACTAAATTATTAGTTGGCAGGTTACAACCAATTATGCAATATGTTGTCAGCCCACTGCAGAGCAGCTTTATCCGAGGCAGGATGATTGATGATAATGCAGTTCTAGTTCATGAAATGATTCGCTCGATAGGAAACAAGAAATCTGGCCGACAATGGATGGCATTGAAGATTGATCTCGAGAAGGCTTACGATAGACTCGTGGAATTTTATTGAGGAGACATGTACATTGTTGGGCTTACCCGAGAGTTGGAGAAGATTGATCAGCGCTTGTATTCGATCATCTTCAATGAGAGTTTTATGGAATGGTGAAATGCTTGAGGAGTTTAAGCCCTCGAGAGGGGTGAGGCAGGGTGACCCCATCTCACCTTATCTCTTCGTTTTATGTCTTGAGAGGTTGGGTCATGCCATCCAACAACTCGTCGAGTTGGGGCACTGGAAACCGATACGAATTAAACGAGGGTGTCCGGCTATCTCACATGTTTTCTTTGCGGACGATATTGTGCTCTTTGGGGAAGCATCCGTGGCCAATGTAAATGTCATTAAGAAGTGTTTGGAGGGG
>CM008283.1:36364277-36386326 GCA_002319775.1 Fagopyrum tataricum | reverse complement strand
TTTCAGACAAAAAAACTACCAGTTGGTCTAAATGATACTCTGCTTTGTCTAATAGCCAAATCAGGAAACCCGGAAAGGATTAACCAATTTAGACCTATAGCTCTCTGTAATGTTATGTATAAAGATCATCTCTAAGATTCTTCTACATCGCTTACAAGGATTATCGGTGATCTAGTAAGTCCCACCCAAGGGAGTTTTATTCCGGGGAGAATAAATTCAGGATAACATCGTACTGATGCAGGAAATGGTCCACACTATCCGAAGAAAGAAAACCGGAAAGAAATGGATGATTTTAAAGTTAGACTTAGAGAAAGCTTATGACCGGATCAGATGGGATTTTGTGATCGAGACACTCGCTGTAGCAGGTTTTTGTGATAATTGGATAGAGATGTTAAAAGAGTGTGTGACATCCACAAGGATGAGTATTAACTGGAATAGAGGAATCACCGAGTATTTCAGACCAGAAAGGGGTATCCGTCAAGGAGATCCTATATCTCCTTATCTCTTTGTGTTATGTGTAGAGCGCCTTAGTCATCTCATTAATCAAGTAGTTGATAATGGGGAATGGAAGCCCATAAAGCTTTCTAGAAATGGTCCTCCCCATATCACATTTATTTTTTGCAGATGATATTACACTCTTTGTGGAGGCTTCTTGCAAAGCAGATGAAGGCAGTCAAGAAAGTGATTGAAACTTTTTGTTCAGCTTCAGGACAACGAGTTAGTATGGTAAAATCTAAAGTCTACACGTCTCCTAATGTGAATGCAGATTTGAGACGGAAACTTGAGAGGATTAGTGGCATCCCAGTGACGGATGATCTAGGAAACTACCTTGGAATTCCAATCATCCAAGGTCGAGTAAATAAGGATATGTTCTCACCAATGCTGAATAAAATAAATACAAGACTTTTAGGTTGGCACAGAAATAACCTGAGTTTTGCCGGGAGAGTAACATTAACTAAATCAGTGTTATCCTCCCTACCGATTTATGCAATGTCTACAGTTATGGTCCTTAAAAACATATGCCAGAAGATTGATCAGATTTGCCGAGGATTCATCTGGGGAGATACAAATGAAAGTCGAAAAATGCACAACGGTGGCATGGTCGGATATATGTAAGCCCAAGAGCTTAGGTGGCTTGGGAATCATGTAGATGAGCACTATAAATGATGCATTATTAGGAAAGCTATGCTGGAGAATGTTGACGGATCAAATTACTCTTTGGACCAAGGTTTTAAAAGCTAAGTACCTGCTTCCTGGAGGAAGACTACACTATGCGCCGTCTCACGTAGGGCGTAGTCTTGAAAGGAGCTCTCGGGAAGTGCTTGCAAAAGGCTGTCGATGGCTAGTTGGTGGAGTCGCATTGTCTGTTTTTGGAGTGACCCTTGGCTTGCAGCTAGACCTCTGCGGGAACAGGTGGGAGTGCAATTAACGAGGAACAGCTCAGTTGGAAGGTTAAAGACTTGTGGACAGGAAGTGAATGGAAATGGTCATATCTTACCCAGCTTTTACCAACACAGACCCTTCTCGAGATGGCAGCGGTGGAGTTAGATGATAACAAAGATGATGAGTTGAGTTGGATGGTAGAGAAGGCGGGTAACTATACTGTTAAGTCTGCGTATAGACTGCTCACATAAGATGAAGACAAAAATGATGTTGATAGATCGGTTTATAGTAGGATATGGAAACTAAGAGTACAAGAGAGAACCAGATTCTTTGCCTGGAAAATTAACAAAGGAGGAGTGCTTTCAAATGTGGAAAGGCTAAGAAGACATTTAACGAGTGATCCCAAATGTTCGATATGTGACGATGAACCTGAAACACTGGAGCACTTATTCAGAGACTGCACGGAGGTGAAGACCATGTGGATTAACCTGGGGAAGTATTGCTAGAACAGACAATTTCTTTGGTCAACGTTTTGCAGGATGGTTTAGAGGTAACATTACTTCCTCCCTTCTCTTTAATTCTAGTATTGCTTGGAAAGATGTTTTTGCAGAGGCCTTGTGGAGCGTTTGGAAATGGAGGAACGACGTGGTTTTTAAGAACTGCAAAAGACCTGAGGGCAGTCACAAGGTAATTATAGAGAAGTGCACAAATTATAGTAAGGCTTGGAGAGAGAGATTGGGCGTGATTGAGGCCAGAAGATCGATCACAAAGTTTGTTTCGTGGACAAAGCCTCAAGAAGGCTGGTCAAAGATAAATACAGATGGAGCTATGAAGAGAAGTGGTTTGGCTTCAGCTGGTGGAGTTATTAGGAATGATATTGGGGAGTGGCAAAGGGGGTTCATGATCAAGATTGGAATTCGCTCCGTTCCAAAAGCGGAACTTTGGGGCATAATATACAGTCTTGAAATCGCATGGGAATTAGGAGTGAGAAATGCGATTCTTGAAACAGATTCGCAACTTGCAACTATTCTTATGGATAAAAATGTTCCTTATTGTCACCCCCTGGCTAGCCTGGTCCATAGATGCCAAGGCTTATTGCGTAGAGATTGGATTATCCAAACTCGTCATATTTTTAGGGAGGCTAATTATGCGGCTGATTTCCTAGCTAATTATGCTTTTTCTTTTGATATTGGTTTGCATGTATTGTTTGACCCCTGGCTAGCCGTTTCGTTTTGATGAAATAAAAGCGCGACTAGATGCGCCGGAGACCACTGCCTCTCCTTTACCTAAAAATAAATAATAAAAGCTTGTATTTTACATAATAGTTTTAAAGAAAATAAAAAGGTAAAATCACAGATTCTTATTATTATTTTTAGTATCAAACATAAATTTACATTTAAAAATTTCACAATATAATTTATATTGTAGTACAAAGATAAATTCACATTTAAAATTTTTACGACATGAATATACCTTATCAAACATAAATCATATTCGACGTATAAATACATTACGAGAATGTATCCTCTTATTAGACGAAACCAACACTTTTATTTTCCGACGTTTACCATAGGCACTGCCCGAAGAGTCATCAACGACACCTCTTATCAAATGCGTTTGAACACTAGAATACGAGGCAAAGCTGCATGATGTATGGACTGTTGGAGGGGGTGTTGACTCTAGCAAAGTTGTGGTCGGGAATGGTCCAAACAAGGAGAAGTGGTTGTAACATTAATTTTAGTTTAGCCATTTCTTTAGAGAGGGTTAACAAATATTAGCCATAAGATACCGTGTGGGACGCGAGGCCTATTCCCTTGGGATTATGCTCATGAAAAGACATGACATTAATCCATCAAAACTACAACAAAAGGAGTTTTACCATATTTTACATGACTAAGTACATACTTGTAAACCTCTGTCACTGAACTAATCCAACCAAAACAGAGCAACATCAATATTTGAACCCAACTGCAAATTTTTTTTCCAATAGTGCTGCTTAACATTTACAACAAAGAACTAAGTACATGTGTACATTAGGTAGTTTTGAATTTTAGCTAATGATTGATGAACTCGTATCCAAAGTTTTCGGGCTCGAGTCAATCCAGCTTTAAAGAAACTATTTCTTTCTCTTCCCTCGGAAGTCAAAGGTGGTCCGGCAAACAGGGCATATAGGCGTCTTGACTAGCCAAGTAGCCACGCAATTCACGTGGAAAACGTGGTTGCAGCCGGGCAACTTACAACACCAATCACCGCTGATGAAATCCTCCAAGCAAATCCCACACAATTCTTTATCAGAACCTTGCTCTGCCTTGAACCTGAATCTCGGCAGCTTCTTCCTAAGGTGCGCAGAGGATGAGACCCGGGGTAGGAATCGTCATCACAGTCGAGAAGGTAGTGGTGGTTGGTGCGGCGTCGGCATCGGCGGTGGAGGGCGACGCCTAGGAGACAGAGGTGGAGAATAACGATGATCGCCACCGCCGAGGAGGAGACGATTAAGATGGAAAGGATCGTCGCTGTGATCAGGACTTGCAGGCAGAACGTCAGTAGCTTATCGGTGGGTTTATCAGGCCGAGAGTGAGATTCCGACCACGCTGAGGTATTCCGATCAAGGTGGCTATTTGTTCTCATTCTTGTGATTCTTGGAGTTTTCTTCTTCTTTTTGGTCAATATAATGTTCTAGTAATCAAGTTTCTTTTTTTAAAACAAAACTAATAAAACAATTAAGAAAATATATAAAGTAGTTTTGCGTGTGTTTTTGTAATTGTCTGCAAATGTTAATCTGTTTTTAAAAAAATGCTTTAATCATTCGCAATTGATTAATATGGAAGGATGTTATGCATCAACTAAACTGAGAGGGACATTTCAATTGTTCTATAGTTCATTTTAAAAAAAATCTCTTATATTACTAATTCAACTACAACTACAGTTATAGGGATTAGAATAATATAATATTGTAAAGTTTTTCTCAATATATAAATTCTTTTTATATTTATGAAAGGGCTAAAACATGTCCAGATCACAACAATCTTCATTCTTACATAAAAAAAAAGAAACGCACACAGTCTAGCTAATATGTGTTCATAGCTTGGCTTCTTACATATACCGTTATGACAACTAAGAATTAGCTTGCTTTGATGGATGGATGGATGTTGCTAAGTAGCAGAGACTGGTTTAAGGCCGTGTTTGAGAGCAGCCTGCCACACGACATCGATGCGGTCAACTTCGATTGCACCGACTTCGTGGTGAGTCCATCCTTCGAGGAAGTGAACGACTCCACCGGCATGGCAGGCGTGGACTACTCCCCTGTCCATAGTATACTGTTTGTTGATCCAAATGGAAACATAAAGAAAATGAGTGTCAAAAATATATATATATGATTTTTGATCGCCTGGTTGGACCTCGCATACGTTGAACGTCGTCAGTCATGGCAGCAAGATCTCCGTAGGTGCAGTCCCTGCGGAAGTGCAAGATCGGAGGAACCACAAACTGGTGAAGTGAGTCCCTGTTGGTGCCTGGTTCTGTTCCCTCGGGGTGATCCACTTTCCGACGATCCACGTCTTGCAGTTCTTGGCTGCTTGATACTTTGTAACTTGGACTAGGTACTTTTCGCATTCTGCGGGGCTTCCTTTTGGATCTTCAGGAATCTGTCTGTGGACAGAGTCAACATCTGCGAGTACTTTCGTTAATTAGTACTCAATTGGTAGATGAGATCATTGAATTGAATTGAATTATTGAATGATGAATAATATTTACTCACCAAGACCCTGACATTCCGTTTACAGAGGTAGAGTGCGATTGCTCTTCCGAGCTTGGAGGTGGCTCCTGTCAGGAAAACCTCCTTGACGTCTTTGGGAGCTCGTGAAGGATTACTGCTGCCGTTAAGGTGTTTCCGTGAACGACGCGTACTCTCAGGTTCTTGTGTTTGTTTACAAAGAGCACTCCACCGCCGTTTAGAGCTTCATTCTGTACACAACTCTTAAACTTAGAAATCTTAATTTCTCCTCAATCATATCAGAAATTCAACAAGAGTTGCACGCACGAACGTACCTTATTAAGGGCTGCAAGGCTGAGGACCTTAACCCCTAATCTATCGGCTTTAAGAATGGCATGTTCTATCTGCTTGTTAATGCCCCTCTTTGCAAAGGGCAAGAAATACTGAAACCCGAATCTAGGAACAACCCATGTGGCGTGTAGCTTATTTCTGAGGTTGTAGAAAGCAGCAGTGAAGATCTTGGCCCATACCCACATCGCTAACATAGAGACGAAGGCGACTGGCAACATGGGCAGCAAGAAGAGCCTCATACGAAAAGGAGTTGAAGCGAATGATCGGAAGACGAACTGGACATGCACTGCTGCCGACAAGTCCACTACGTGGGCAAGGAACACAAAGTCCGGGACCCTTGTATAATTTTCTACATGTTCAAACATGCTTCTTAATTAATTCAATTGTGATCGATGCAAAAACAAAAGACGCAAAAAGATTGAAGAGGTTAATTATATTATTAGGTAGATGGAGTACCGGCTGCCTTGATACACAACTGCTTGTGCTGAACCCATGAGTCGCGGTTAAGAGTGTTGCCAGGCGTCAAATAGAGGCATGAAGAGGCAGAAATTGGAGTCCTTTTCAGTGTGATGTATGGCGTGGTATCTGATCAAAAGTATCATAACAAAATCAAGATCCCAACTACATACACTACTTGTTAGTTAGTTAGTTGTTACAGATTGAGAAGAAGAATCAGTTAAGTTAGTTACGTACGTAGGGGTGTAAAGAAGGTATCTAAGAGGCGGGAGTGCTTCGAAGATCTGGTAGGGGAGGACCTCAGCATTGCAGTGTCCCAAGCATCTCAAGAAATCAAATCCGAGTAAGTAACCATATATCAAACTCAGAGATCCATGCCAACCAGACAACCTGCCAAAACCGGCACTCCGATAACAGGAATCATCAGCAGATGCTCCAGAAATGTAGCATGCTCAGCTGCCACATCCATCCCAAATTCAAACAACAAGAACCAAGTTAATCATATATTTAATAATAATCACACGGTAATTTTCAAAATATATTGATCCTCTAACTAACTAACTAACCTGTAAAAGGCTGGGGAAGGAGAAGAATGATGAAGAGAATGGTATGCGGAAAAGAGGAATTCTCCGTGAAATAGTCTGTGGAAAACATAATACAAAGGCTCCGAGAACAACACATGGAGTATCAAAGCAGTGATTATCCCTTTTCCGTCCCAAATGGGGACGCTGCTCAAAGATGGGAACGCGTAGCAGGCTAAGGCACTTACAAAAGCTTGTAAGATGAAAATTATCCCTGTAAATTAAAATAAAGCAATATATTCATGTCCAAAAACAAATATTTATTTACAAATGTGTATGTGTATATGTAAAAAGGTAATTTAGTTACCAGTCCCATTCTTGATCGACTTGTTTGAAATCCAAGCCTTGCTGTACGATTCTGCGTTTGCTGGTGAGGAAATACATGTTGGAGTAGGTAGTCCACATCTGATGAACGACGCCTCTGAGGGCACACAGTAAGAGTATGTGGAAGCACCAGCTTGTTATCACACTCTCTTCATTTTTCCACACTCTTACCACTTGTCCAATTAACGGCCCATACAGCAAGTACTGCACCAATTACACAACAAAGAAAGCTTTCATCTTGATATGATTTATGACAACTTAGTTTGGTAATTGTAATTTCATCACAACTAATTTACTTACCTTATGGGCGCCCATATTCTGCCATGGCCACTCAGATAGAGCTGCACCCATCTTCTCTCTTCTTGATCTACAACTGTAAGCCTTCAACAATGTAAATACTAAATAGAAAGGGGTTTGGTTCCTCTTTCCTGTTAGCTTGGAGATTTTTTTTTTTCTTCAAAAATCCAAAGGACAATTCTATGTTGTGCTTTATGTAGATGCTAAGACATTGGCTGTGTCCTTCTTCTGCCCAATCTTCACTCCTATTTATACATAAGTTGGGTTATTAAATGCTATAAGGGTAACAGTTAGAGGAAACAACGGCGTCGTTAACTCTAGTTGCTTAGCCAGAGGCTGTTAGTTGCTTAGCCAGAAGATAGGCCCCCACAAACACCCAATCGCAATTCCGTTTTTCTTATCGTGTAAAATATAAATATCTAAAGTCAACAACTTGTAATCGAAACTAAATTTGCTAAGACTTGTCTATGTATACACCATTAGGTATGATACACTTTGGATATCCCAATCTCTTACATTATGCATCACTTAAATAGAGTGCATCAATCAGTATATACAAATAGGACTGTTCATTTTCCGGTCCAATCCGGACCTGTTACAAACTGATCCGGTCTTTGAACATTTCGGTCCACAACTGGTCCGGTCTAGTCCGATTCGGTCCGGACCGATATTTCTTTTAAAAAAAGAAATTTTTGAAAAAAATTAAATTAATCAAAATTTTAGTTATAACATTGATTTGTATGATACAAATCAATGTTATAACTAAAAGCAATACTTAACTAGGTAATTCGCTATTTGATTCGCTTACTAACGAAGTTGAATGTTCCAGTTTCAGTAAACTTTTGAATTATATTTACGAATTACATAAATTAGTTTGTTCATTGTTATTTTTTTACGAAAAAACGAAATATATATATTAAACTCAAATTAAGTCGGGTTTTCAACGAACCTTGTGAAATTGTAAGTCAAATGAACCTAAACACAAGCTTTTAGAGCCATACCCTAAAATTAATTGAGAGTTTAAGTAAAGTAAATGTGGGATAATAATCCACCCATCTCAATAATATTTGGTACATGCTCATCAAAGAGCTCCATATTCCTACACGACCGAGATATTTAAGCTCGGACTATGGACTTAGTCACCACATCAATCTCAAATTTGTCAAACATGTCGATCGAGTTTCTTGTTGATAATAGAGGGATTGTAAAAATACAATGTCCAAAAAAAAAAAAAAAGAGTTAAAATTAATTTTGATAATAGTTAGTCGGGTTAGGGTTGGAGATAATCTGTCTCACACCGAAAGATTGAGACTTTTCGAGCCTAGTATATAAGGTCGGTGAGCTACTCCTCCTAACCTCATCGGTTTTATGTACCGGGTTTGGGCCTAATGCGCATGTGCATTCGGATGCATACGACCTCCGCTCTACCCGTCCGTCTGTATCGCTAGGTTTAAAATAATCCGTATTTTAAAAAATGTGATATAGTGAAGACGAGGCTTAAATTCACGGCGGCCCTTTTTTTAGACAAAAAAAATACAGTACTAGTAGTTTAAAACCCGAATTTTTTTCCTTTTTTGAAAACAAAAAAAAAACACGGCTTCTAAACCAGAAGTTATTTTATATTTCCCAGAAAATATATCCTTTGCTGGGTTTGAAAGATAGTTAACAAAAAGTCGCGATTTGTAAACCGTGCCTTTTTTTTTTTTTTTTAACAAAGAAACCTGTTTTTAATTCACTGTTTTCATTCTTTCTTTAAAAATAATATTAAAGTTGTGCATTAAAAAAATAATAAGGAAAGTTGAAATTTGATAAGTTTATATCTTACTAATTTTTGTAAGTTTATATCTTGCCAAAATAGAGTCATATTAGAGTAACAAAAATATTTTTAAAAAAACGAAAAAGGAAAGTTTGAAATTTTGTAAGTTTAAATATAAAGAAGCAAAACTTTTTTATTTTTTAAAAAAGTTTATACTAGCTAGAGTGATTTGAACTTATAATTTCATACAAATATTAGATAATATGTTCAATCATTTTTTTTTCGAAAAGGAGAGTCATATATTATTTCTCCGACACATCTTTATATATGTTCAAT
Organism: Fagopyrum tataricum; assembly: GCA_002319775.1. Taxonomy (NCBI): domain Eukaryota; kingdom Viridiplantae; phylum Streptophyta; class Magnoliopsida; order Caryophyllales; family Polygonaceae; genus Fagopyrum; species Fagopyrum tataricum. The sequence goes on along the minus strand of CM008283.1, from coordinate 36,377,130 downwards.
CATCTAATTAAAGTGTTCTTATAAATATCCCTTTCGAATATATTAAGCATATAATAATTAAGCAATAACTATTACGAAAACTTCCCCTACTATACAGCGTACTACTTATTATTTTTTGTGGCAAATTAAACCCTACTTGGTATCACAGTTATGAACAAGTATAGAGATGTAATTAGGGTTACAAGTTGTTGACACTGTTTCCATGTGGATGATCAATAATGGGGGACTGCAAGGCGTGTCTAGGCTACAGCCATGTGAAAATCATAAAGATTAATACGCACAGTCTTCTTTTTCTACGATCCAAACCAAACATACAGCTGGGAATTAAAATCATAAAGATTAATTCAGTATTCAAAGTTGTTTAGATTCAAACCAAACGTACAGCTGGGAATTAAATCCATTGTATGTGTATGTGTCAGCTAATGACCGCCCACATTTATGGCGTTGCCGGACATGACCACCACGATCAAAACTCTCTCCGCTCTTTTATTGCATACATATATGAGGGGAAAGGGTCAATACCACAAAGTTTGGATATATATTATTTGACCCGATTCATTGACCACACACGTCACAGATCAGTAAGTGGCGTCACTGTCTCGTCAGCAATCCGGTACACTCGACGTTATGGGGTGTACGTCTTCGTCATAATTGGACACTTACAGTCATATGGAGGAAAGCTCGTGCGACACAAGAACAACAAGTCGTGTTATGCATCAGGCCATGTCGCACCCATAGAACTGTAATATGAACCGAACTGAATCGTACCAACGATTACATGCTTTAGATTTCGAATCTAAAAATTTGTTCATATTCGATTTGTGTGAACATGATTGTCGATCCAAGAGTCTAATAAAATCATTTATTGTTTATATACATAATTTTAAAATCAACCACATAAATTTATTTACGTATTTTGAAAACTTCACCTCTTGTTCTCATTCGAGATGTCGTGCTCGAAGTGTGAGCTCATTAAAAGGTTGTACAAAGAACAATGTGTACGTGTAGTCGTGTAGATATGACAAAACTTAATTGTACGTAAACAAACCATCTCAAAAGCTAGCCAACCTTGCTAACGGCATACCACAGTTAGTGTAAATTGATGGGTGGATCAATCAGGCAATAGCAACACAGCATTTTTTGATATCAGTTGGTGGCAAATGTTGACCGATGTAAAAAAAAAAGTTGAATAGGAAAATATTTGGATCACTCCTTTATTAGATTTGCCTTCTATTTCTTTCTCCTTTATTTGTTTCGGATAATTACCGTGACAGTCCGGATCACCTGTTTCCCTTCTATATTGTATCTCCTGCTGCAATTATTTCATTGGTCCACGTGGCATCGTTGCCTACCATTTAGTATAATTACAATTAAAATATTAATAAAGTTCGGCGAGAATCTCGGGTAAGGGTGGTACTCGGTCGACCGTCACGAGAGATAGAAAGGAGTACAACTCATTTCTGTTTTGATATATTTACGGTTGAAAAAATGAAAAGGAAAGAATGTATTTTTTATTAATATTTTAATTTTAATTATACTAATTGGTAGACAATGATGCCACGTGGACCAATGAAATAATTGCAGCAGGAGATGCAATATAGAAGGGAAACAGGTGATCCGGACTGTTACTGTGTGGAACTAGTTTCTCACGTCTAGTTCGGGTGTAATTTGTTTTTTCGTTTATTTGATGTGGAGTAGAGGGCTCCCTTCTATCAAAAAAAAAAAAAAGTTAGAAAATATTATATCCATTGTGTTTTTTCATTCTCCTTATAAGTTAAGGATATTAAATATAATATTATTAAATATATTAGGCTAGTTTATATATTATCGTATATAATTTCATTCTACGTAATTTTATCATTTCATAGAATATACTTTTAAAATCATTATAAATATAGCTTAATAAACTTTAAAGGTATGGTTCTTCTACCAAAATTTGTGTTTTATCAAACACTAAACTTGTCATGATTTTAGAGTTTTTTGTTTAATGACACTCAATCCAACCTATAAATGTGTTATATTTCTATGCTCATATATGTCCATCACCACCTTCTGCCGACTTTAAATTGACATTGTTTGGATATCTATGCACATCGGCTTAGCGTGGTCTCAAACAAACCTTCAAACATCGGTATTATCCCGAACAAAATTTTGGTGTCATCCGAATGCAACAACCTCAACATCGTATGAAAGCATCATCGGCTTGTCCGAACCAACCACTGGCTTCATCCATGAACAACAAGATTAGTTCGTGAACAAGATATCCATCACACGTCTTCGTTTTGTGTTTATATTTTAATTTCAATCTTCATCGTTTGTCCAACTCACGCTTCATTCGCGGGGGAATGTTAGTGTCGTGGGCATAATTATGAGAAAGAAACAAAATTCAACAAACAAGAAAGATGAGACATACAAATTTATAGTGCTTCGCCAAATAATGGCTAAATCCACTTTTAGAGAGATTTTATTGAAGAGTTTCAGATTACATATAAACAGATGATAACCATATTATTTAGAGGGCAGAGAGAATACTACTAACATATGGAGTAATGAAACCTTTTTATAATAAGACAATAAATCTAGGTATACTGATACAATGGGCCAAGGGGAGAAACATATTTTGGGCCCATGGATTAATGGGCCCGGAGTGACAGGGGGGTGCGGGGTGGTATCAGGCGGAGCCCCCCGTGGTACGAATTCTATCTATTAATAGAATTCTATCTTTTCATAGGACTCTATCTATTTATAGAGGATTCTATCTATTTATGGTTATAAATAGATAGGTTTAGGGTTGTATTCATTATCCACCAAAGTATATTGAAAACCCTAGCTGCAAGGTTTGTGCAGCAAAACCACAAAACGTTTTGTCTTCTCTTCTCTCTCTATTTCTGAAGTAACTCGTTGAAAGATCACAACACTCTCCTCCCGGTCAATGGTGCTCAATCTTGACTTGTTGACATGTCGCACACTGAGTTATATGTCGGATCACATCTGGCTTCAGGCCACCCACCAAAAGGAACGTTTAATGTCTTAGTACATCTTACTACCACTTGGGTGTACCGAGTAACGTGTGAGCCTCCTGTAGTATCCTTTCTCTAAGCTCGCTGATAACATGATTTATCGACCTGTTGCACTCATGCATTTAGTTAGATTTCCTCTTTCCGTATTCATGTTTTGGCCTTAGTTTGTGCCATTTATGCTTGTTTAGTTCTACTTTGCAAGAATAGATGTCTACACATGCTATTTGTGGCTTTGTAGGTGATTTGACACATTTTAGAGCTAAAACGACGTATTTGAGGATCAAGCCTCGAAGTGGACGCATTGGAGCAAGCGTACGTGCACGGGAAAGGCGAGGAATCGAGCTAAAGACGCGAAGGAACGAAGAAGAAAGCATCTCGGACCGAGATGGACCGATCTCGGCCAAACCAGGCCGAGATGGTCCATGATCTCGGCCGAGATTTGGCCTAGCTCGGCCGAGATTCTCCATGGCTCGGCCGAGATGGCCCTACCTCGGCCGAGATGGCCTTGGCCCGGCCGAGATCGAGAAATCTCGGCCGAGATTCCCAATGTGCTGAAGCGTTGAACTTTCTGTTGCTGAATCTCGGTCCCGACTGGCCTGATCTCGCCGAGATTTCTGCCCGATATTTTCTGTTCGGCGATTTTATTTTATTTTTGGATCGGTTTTGGCCCAACCCGTCCTTTGTAAGGTTTTTGCCTATAAAAGGGAAGCTCTAGGTTATTTCTAAGGGTCCGAATTAGTCCGCTCCTTTTAGGGTTAGGTTACCCCATAGGGGGGAGCCGCCTCTCTTCCTTTCTCTTCTTCTCCACCATTGTTCTTCTCTAGTTTAGATTGAAGTTTCATACTTTCACATTGAGTTTTGTTTGGAAGACCTTGTTGGATTCAAGATTGAAGGTTGCCATTTATTGAAGTTAAGTTCTTTTTATTCCCCTTTGTTATTTATTTATTTGTCTTTCTTTGATATGATTGTTATTGGACTAGAACCTTGTGGTTCCAAGTTTGTCAGGGACTTGTTTATGCCTTGATTATGATGGATTAGATTGTGCTTTGTTTTAGATTTGAATTGCTTGAAATCCTAATGGTTGACTTGTTCTTAAATCTAGTTAGAATCCTTCTAGCTAGTAACCTAAGTTGGAATTGAGACTTACCCGGTGATATTCCTTCATAGATACATGAGAGACTGATCATAGGTAATAAAGGGTTATCCTTTATTTGTTGAATGTGCTTAGATTCCTTTCTAAGTAGGGTAATACCTGAGACTTACCCAGTAATGGTTTACCTTTCCCTTAGTTTGTAGTCTGGTTTGTTCAGAATTTCCTACCTCTCTATCTTGAGACTTACCCGGTAATAGGTAGTGGGTTTGGAACTAGATAGTCTTGAGACTTACCCGGTAATAGACTGTCAGCCTAGAAACGTTCATCCATGTGGCTTTTCCACCATATATCTTTATGAGTCTTTTTGAATCTATATGTATAAACAATGACCTTGAACCCTTGGAATCCATTTTCTTTCCTTTAACTTGATTATCTTTGTTTTTTCCTTTTTGTTTGTTTGTTTTGACTTTCAATCAATAGTGACAATTGATTGCGAGTCCTTAAAACCCTTTTCAAAACCTTTTTGATTTCTTTCCCTTATCTTTTCTAACCTCCTGTCTTTAATTAAGATCTATTCTATTTATAATCATTATTGCATGTTAATCCTCTCAGTTCCTGAGATCGACCCTGGAATACTTACCTTTACTGTGATTGACCCATACACTGTGGGTTCGTTGCTATTTAGGGAATTATTACAGGTTACAAATATAAAGCTATCCCTTCCTTGTTTTACTAACTTATAGGTCTTTATCATTATTGATAAAGGTTTATAGGGGTGTAAAATCAGCGAACACTCGCCATCAAGAAGTACACATACACGTTCCTAACGTCTCATCACTCCGTCGGCACCTATCACAAATTGCGGAGCGTCACCTCGGGACATCCTCTCCCGGATCTTGGATAAAGTGGGGCAACTATCCTACTTCTACTGGATCTCTTCCAATATATCCGGCAACAACTCACATGATTTATTGACCTAGTTTAGTTGTGCATTTAGGTAGATTTTTCCTTTTCCGCATGCATGTTTTAGCCTTAGTTTGTGCCTTTTATGCTTGTTTAGTTCTACTTTCCAAGAATAGATGTCTACACACACTATTTGGTTCATTGTAGGTGATTTGGCGCATCTCGGAGCTAAAACGACGCATTTGAGGATCAAGCCTCAGAGTGGATGCTTAGGAGCGACCATACGAGCTAAGGAAAGGCAAAGGAGTTGAGCTAGGAACACAAGAGGGACATGTTTTAGCTCAACTCCTTTGCGACAGGGTTATCCTTTATTGGTTGAAGGGAGAGGATGTACCGGCACTCCAACCATAAGACCGTCGGACAAGAGTAAGTTTCTCCCTTCCATGTCCCTTGTTACCGACACTCCATTGAAGGGAGAGGATGTCCCGAGGTCGCTCCTAAGCACATTCAACCAATAGGAACACAAGAGGGACATGTCCCGAGGTTCCTTGTTACCGGCACTCCATTGGAGTGCCGGTAACAAGGGACATGGAAGGGAGAAACTTACTCTTGTCCGACGGTCTTATGGTTGGCGACATGACCTCGATGACTTCGTCGGCGTCCTTCACGATCCACTTTTCAGAGAAGGTGAGGTGAGGAACTTCATGGTAGAAGCGTGGAGGGGAAGAAGGATGAGTGGAGAGAAGAAGGAGGGTGTTCACAGGTCTCGGTTCGATGATAGAAGACGGCAAGACTGCGGTATGGCTATTGCCACTGGTCCCGAGCGGTACGTGATTGCCGGCAAGTAGTGTGCAGGGAAGTTTGGTGTTGGGAAGGAGAATAGGGAACGAGAGCAAGGTGGTCGAAGGTATAGATGGTGTCTACGAGTTACTCCGGTCAACGAGGCCTTCAATGCCGCCATTAATGTCGATCCCGTAACGGCCGTCTTCACTTCCGTAATTGCCGGTCGATGTTCCGAGTGAAGAGGAAGAAGAAAGTGGGTGGGGAAGGTGAACGTCCAAAGAACTGGGCCGAAAGGTCTTGGCATGGAGGAGCGTACACCGACCAACTTGCAGGTTCCTAGGCTTCACATGTTGGGCCGCAACAAGGAAGGATGGAGCAAAGCCTGGTCCAAGAAGGAATAGTGGTTGAGTTTGGGCCGATTTTGTTGCGTTAATCTCATTCGGATTTATTCGGTTCATTTCTTTTGATGATCCGGTTCAGTTTCCAGAATAATTTAGATTAAAAAATCTAGTTATTACAGTTTTAGAAAAAGAATATATTCTATCAATAAATGAATAAGGTCTAGTTATTTCTGTTGTCCTTTTTTTTGTGATTTATTAGATGTTAGATCTTGCACTTCGATCAGTGGAAGATCTTTAATTTATTAGGATCTCGGGTCGAATAAAGGTCGACCGCTATGATACCATGTCATAGGCATAAATGGGCCATAGAGCGGGGATCATGTGCATGCATATGAGTATACATGCGAGTTAGACTCAAGTTTAGCACGTAAGTTCAGCGGAGTTTCATCCTAAACCAATTTTCAATATGAGGTGTAGTCCATCAAACTTATAAACTAGGCTTGAAATGTCTTCACTTTAATGTGAGTACTTATTATCTCCAACAATCTGATATCCTCACATGTCTAAACACGTTTTATGAAATAGATAAAGAGCTTGTAGAGATAAATTTGTCTCACATTGATAATAGACGACAAATCTGTAACATGTTGGTTTTAGGATGAAACATTAGCATGTGAAAATGCTAATTGTTTATGGCACGGTCGGACCGTAATGACCCGCTTTCAGTAATCCGAAGTAATTTTGTTAAAAAATATTTTTATTGAAAGTGTAAAAAGGTCCAGAAGTGGACCAAAATATTCGGTTCAAGACTGGACCGAATTTGATAATAACGGTCCAACACCAGATATGATCTCATATCTTAATTCATAGTCTAGTTTTAAATCCGATCCAAAAAGTGGATATAAAATTATGTGTTGGATTCGGATTTAACACATATATACACCTAAAACACGAAACGGGAACCTTTCCAGTTGACCCGTTGAAATTTCTACGGAGCTAGGTAGTCATCGTCCGTAAATATAGCCCGACTGGATACACAATACAATAAAAGATCAATCTAACAACACACCCACAAGAATGTCAACCACTACGCTTGATCCAAGTACAACAAAATACAATACTAACCGGATAATCCGCTAGATTTTATTTTAAAACCGAAAGCTACGGTAGGTACCTCTACTAACAACTTTGGGACTCGTCCAATTGAACTCACTACATCAAGTGAAGAATTAGGAATTCGAAGCCTTACCGAGTTTAACCATAAGAAGGTTTATTCATGTCTTTATCATCCGTAAAATAGAAGGTTTTATATACCAAAACTTACCAAACATACCATATCATATAGTAATTTAAAAAACTTAAATCAAGCTAATTACTATCCCACTTAATTTCGAAAGATGAAATCTGATAACTTAACTTTTTAAAAAAAAATAATATTGAAAATTTCTAAAACTTTAGGGTCAATTCAAAACCCTTCAACAAGAATCCATAGGTATCAATGTATCATTCATTTGCTCTACAAGCTAGGAAAATAAGGTAGATTAACAACCGAAGTTTCCTATTATGCAAAATTAACTCGCCTAATTTTAAAGGCGATTATCTACTTCTAATAAATTATAGATCAACCAATGACTAATTTTTAGTCAAGCCCATATGGCCAAAACAGACATACAACCAGCCCCAAGGAGAAGAGATATGTTAGTGCCTAATTGAAGACTAGGGCTTTGTTGCACTCTAGGGTTCTTGAAATCGGCAGCTAATAGGTCCACAAGTGCCATGTAGACAAGTATCCCGGCCGAAGATGCTCCGAGGATCCTTGAACGATCAACGAAGACGGACTATTCTCCGAGTAAATGTTTGATACCGCTATCCCGATTGCTATCCCGAGTGGGGTTGTGAGGGAGAAGAAGATCGCCATTGTTATCATGGTTTGGAGCCTGAACTTTGCCTGCATGCATCAAAATTATAATTAAGTGGAGCTCTCGTCATTCTAAGGGAGCTCAACTAATTCGACTCATATAACTCTATTGAAAGTTGACTAATCATGATTCTAGTCAAACATATAAAATTTGATATGTTCCTATTTAACTCGTTTATAATTGAGTTGAGTTGGAGTCAAAGGAAACCTGAGTGATGCAACCGGCGAGGCCCATGCCCTCGAAAAACTGGTGGAAGGAGAGCGCGACGGTAAGCGGCTTCACGGTGACAAGGCTCCCGGAAGCACCAAGCGTTACGCCTATTATTACCGAATGTATCATCACCCCAACTTCCAGGACCTGATCAATCATATCCACCAACAAAAAGAATATCAAGCACTATTCTTTGAAAAAAAAAAGAGAATATTCAAATTTAAAGCATATTATGCATCAGCTAGTGTTTTCTTTACTCCTAGTTGGTGCTAAGAGAAAGATACCTAAGCTATCTCTGTCAGCCATCCTTTAATTACAAAGCAATTTCAATGCTTAGTTAAAAATCTAAAGCGAATGTACAAATGAAAGTAGATACTCACCTGAGACGTAACACGTAGCCGGATGAGATCCAAGCCTTCCATCGCCGCCTCCGGCACCACCACATCACCGTGAGCATGTCCGTGAGTAGCATGCGTATGAACATGCATATGACCCTCATGGTCGCCGCCACTCTCCTCATCATCAACCGGTCCAACCGCCACATCACCACCAACCACCTTCCCCTTACCTCCAAAATGAACTCTCTTATAGTACCCTGCAGCCACCGAGTCCACCATTAAAGTCCCAACTGCAGCCACCATGACAACAAAGTCCAGCGAACGGAAACTCCCCCCATACACCCGATTTCTCAAGACAAGGTGACCCGAGGCTCTCGAAGGCGTCCGGGAGGATGTGGACGAACCCGGTGGCTAGGATAACTCCCGCCGCGAATGCCTTTTATTAGCAAAAGGATAAAACTATTATCATTGGATTAGTTTCTAAACGAGCAGAATACGATGATATTTTAAGCTCGACTAAATAGGCTTGAATAACTGCCCTAGTGACGAGTACATGAATCAATATTTATTACGTTGTTATATCAACCGAGCTAATCGAGACTCGGTTCTTCACGAACATACTAAATCTCAACTCGTTAAATTTGAATAAGGGTCTTACTTACAAATCTTAAGCTATTTAAGTTGGTATATGTAAGTTTCTAGGCAATAACTCGTTCACATTTTGGCACTTATATATATATATCATACCTTTATCATGAAGAAAAAGTCGCCATTAGGGTTCAATGCTTTCACTTTGTGACCCAAGGCTATGGGGATAATAACTCCGACCGGCCCCGATGCGAGGATTTCGAAGAGAGACGCAACTTTGTAAGGAAGAAGCGCGGAGGTTTTGGTGTCGTTCCGAAGATCGTCCGGGTTGCAGGTGCATTTCGCAGCAGAGATTGTGGAGACTAGGAGTGAAGATGCTAGGAAGGTTATAGTGAGTTTATTAGTATCACCCAACATCCTTTAACGAGAAGAAGAAGGAGGAGGAGAATGATCGATGTGTTTATGATGTTTTGTAGGGTTTTATAGGGTGAGTTGTTATTAAGGTTTACGGGTGGTTTGATATATACGGGTCGGGTTTCATTCGGGTGCTTGATGTACTCAAAAGTTTCTATCACTTTTTGGGTCTCAATGGGTGGTTCACGTCTTCTCACAATCGAGTAGACTCACTACTAGGAGTACAACTTTTCCTTACAAAATTCTCAAATCACTCTCTTATGAGTTTGAATTCGAAATGTTTTGTAGAGAGAGTTAATCTATACCATCTAACTGTGTGACACAATCGTGTCGAATTCAACTTCTCAATATAAAGCGATAAAGGTTACTACTAAACACAATCGTGTCGAAATGTTTTTTTTTTTGAAAAGGTACTTATATTCAGAAGAAGAGAAGGGAATTACAGAGAGTCTACTAGATAGAGGGATTACAAACAACCAAATAAGATAGAAGAGAGCAAGAGAAGAGGGAAGGAGAGACAGAGTTCGTACAGATTAAACACTTTAATAAAAATGTTCTTTATTAGGTTAATTAATACTTTTACGACCAGTTCTTTTGAATATGTGATAACATGATTTATCAACCTGTTACACTCATGCATTCAGTTAGATTTCCCCTTTTTCGCATTTATGTTTTAGCCTTAGTTTGTGTCATTTATGCTTGTTTAGTGTTACTTTGCAAGAATAGATGTCTACACACTATTTGTGGCTTTGTAGGTGATTTGACACATTTTTGGAGCTAAAACGACGTATCTGAGGATCAAGCCTCGAAGTGGACGCATTGGAGCGAGCTACGTGCACGGGAAAGACGAGGAATCGATCTAAAGACGCGAAGGAACGAAGAAGACCGCGTCTCGGACCGATTTGGACCAATCTCGGTCAGACTAGACCGAGATGGTCCAAATCTCGGCCAATATTTCCCAAATCTCGGCCGAGATTTCCCAAATCTCGGCCGAGATTTCTCATGGCTTGGCTGAGATTGCCCTAGCTCGGTCGAGATGGCCGATCTCGGCCAAGATTTCCGAAGTCCTGACGCGCTGAAGGTTTTGTTGCCAAATCTCGGTCCCGACTGGCCCGATCTCGGCCGAGATTTCTGCCCGAGATTTCCTGTTCGGCGATTTTATTTTATTTTTGGATCGGTTTTGACCCAGTCCGTCTTTTGTAAGATTGTTTGCCTATAAAAGGGAAGCTCTAGGTTATTTCTAAGGGCCGAATTAGTCCGTTTCTTTTAGGGTTAGGTTACCCCATAGGGGGAGCCGCCTCTCTTCCTTTCCCTTCTTCTCCATTGTTCTTCTTTTAGTTTAGATTGAAGTTTCATACTTTCACATTCAGTTTTGTTTGGAAAGACCTTGTTGGATTCAAGATTGAAGGTTTCCATTTATTCAAGTTAAGTTCTTTTTAAGTTCTTTTTATTTCCTTTGTTATTTATTTATTTGTCTTTCTTTGATATGATTGTTATTGGCTAGAACCTTGTGGTTCCAAGGTTGACAGGGATTTGTTTATGCCTTGAATTATGATGGAATGTTGTGCTTTATGTTTTGGCTTTGACTTGCTAGAAATCTTAATGGTTGGCTTGTGCTTAAATCTAGTTAGAATCCTTCTAGCTAGTAACCTAAGTTGAAATTGAGACTTACCCGGTGATATTCCTTCATAGATACATGAGAGACTGATCATAGGTAATAAAGGTTTATCCTTTATTGGTTGAATGTGCTTAGATTCCTTGCTAAGTAGGGTAATACCTGAGACTTACCCGGTAATGGTTTAACTTTCCCTTAGTTTGTAGTATGGTTTGTTTAGAATTTCCCACCTCTCTACCTTGAGACTTACCCGGTGATAGGTAGTTGGTTTGGAACTAGATAGTCTTGAGACTTACCCCGGTAATAGACTGTCAGCCTAGAAACGTTCATCCCTTTGGCTTTTCTACCATATATCTTTATGAGTCTTCCTGAATCCTTATGCATAAACAATGATCTTGAACCCGTGGAATCCATTTTCTTCCCTTTAACTTAATTATCTTTGTTTTCCCTTTTTTGTTTGTTTGTTTTGACTTTCAATCAATAGTGACAATTGATTGCGAGTCCATAAAACCCTTTCCAAAAACCCTTTTTGATTTCTTTCCCTTATCTTTTCCAACCCCTTGTCTTTAATTGAGATCTATTCTATTTATAATCATTGCTGCATATTAATCCCCTCAGTCCTTGAGATCGACCCTGGAATACTTACCTTTACTGTGATTGACCCATACACTGTGGGTTCGTTGCTATTTAGGAAATTATTACAGGTTATAAATATAAAACTATTTCTTCCTTGTTTTACTAACTTATAGGTTTTTATCATTATTGATAAAGGTTTATAGGGGTGTAAAAACAGCGAACAATATGTATACAAATGATAATATCAATATAAATAGATTATAAATGATGCTAAAAAATATTCTACTCATTTTTCTTGTTATAGCTGAATGAAATCTTAAAATTGAAATAGTATAAAAATGTTATAAAATACAAAGTATTAGGATATGGTAGACAAGATTTTGAAGTCAAGTCATGATTATAGTTGGTTTTGACAACTCTACTTTATAGCGATGGAAGGAAAGAAAAAGCGATGGAATTGAATGGCCGACGCAAGTGTAAACTGTAGCCTCTAGCTATGGTATATGACTACATGCAACTAAGATGCCACATTTGACGATCCAACGATGCCTGAGGGTATGTCTATGGTTAAAAAGTAGGGGGAAAGAAGAGGAATGACTTGGAGAGCATAGAAAAAAAGAGCATATTGTCATGGTTGATATTTGAACCCATTCACCTAAATTCGTACGATAAGATCTCCCAAGATCTTTCATTACATGGATCTTATGTCAATATGTCATGCCCCACGTAAATAGCGTGGGTGCTGGTTATGAGCTTAGATTACAAGAGATAGCTTTAGGAGTTTTGGGTTGAAACCGAACGAGTAAACTTTTAGATGTTAGGCAGGTTGATCTAGTTAAGTTCATGAAACTTGTCTCTAATTAAGGACTTGATGGTGAATAAGAAATTTTGACGTTTTCTAACCAAACTGGGTTGAGAGTTAAAGTTGCTCTCTCATGGTGAGCGTAAAGTAGGACGAAACCAACCTAGTTTGTTTAGAAAACTAGACTCACTTGGTAGTTCGTGAGAGTCGAAGTTTTAAACCCTAGTCGACACTCTCACCCTCTCATCCTG
>CM008283.1:36342335-36354277 GCA_002319775.1 Fagopyrum tataricum | reverse complement strand
ATGGGTTGAGTGTGCCTAGATTCTGTCCTAAGTAGGTAATACCTGAGACTTACCGGTAATGGTTTACCTTCCCTTAGTTTGGATTTGGTTTGTTTAGAATTTCCTACCTCTCTACCTTGAGACTTACCCGGTAATAGGTAGTTGGTTTGGAACTAGATAGTCTTGAGACTTACCCGGTAATAGACTATCAGTTTAGAAACGTTCTTCCTGAAGTTTGTAACCATAGATCTTTGAGAGATTTCCTGAGTCCGTGCGTATAAACAATGACCTTGAATCCTTGGAATCCGCATTTTTTTATTGATATACTTTCGTTTGTCTGTTTTACTTGGTTTTCGATCAAATCTGTTATTTGATTGCGAACTCTACAGAAAACCCTTCAAAACACCTTTGATCTTTCTTCCCTTATTTTCCAACCTCGTTCTTTTATTTTGATTTACGCTAACTGTGATCACATTTGCATTCCAAACATTTAGTTCCTGTGATCGAACTTGGAATACTTATCCTAACTGTAACGACCCATCACACTGATGGGTTCACTACAATTTGGGTGTTTATTTCTTGTTTTAAAATTTAAAACATACCGTGTTTTTACTAACCTGTGAGCTTTTATCATTTTTTTTGATAAAAGTTTATAGGGGCGTGAAAATAGCGAACAAAGTTTTTGGCGCCGTTGCCGGGGACTAAGTCATTTGTTTTGTTTTGTGATTTCTTTTAGTGTAAGTCTTTCTTTTACTTTTGATCTCGTTTCTGGTTTTATTTTTGGAATTTTCAGGACTTTAGGTATCCTTCACAGTGTATGCAAAGGACTCGGGGTTTGAAAGAACTAGTTCCGTACGATCCCGAACCTGAAAGGACATTGCGAGAGAGACTAAGAGCCCGGAAACCTTCTAAAATGGCTGAAATCAGAGATTATGAAACTGAACTCATAGATGCTTTAGAGCAACTAGAAGCTGAGAGGACGGGATTGCTAGAGAAAGAGAGCAAACTACAGAAAGGGAAATGGCTGCAATGAGAGCTCAAATGGAAGAGATAGCCAGAGCCATGAACCAGAGGCAAGTTGCAGCTCCAGCTCCAGCTCCAGTGCAGCAAGTAATTCCAGCACAACAATTAGCTCCAATTCCTCCTCGAGTTGAAGCTCCTCCACAAGATCCACCTCCCGCTCCTCTCAGACCTGTCATTCACCAGCCTTTTGTGGAAGTTCCACAAACACTTGGACAGAGGATGAATCCTACCCAAAGAGTTAACCGTCCTAGAGTTAACTTTGGAGATCCTGCAAATCATGAGCATGAGCTGCGACCGCAGGTGATACAGATGGTTCGCTAGAATCAGTTTGGTGGGACAGAGACAGAATCTCCTCACCAACACATGAACAACTACGAGACTCTTATGGATGCGGTAAGTCCAGCTCGTATGGAAGGTAACAATCATAAGATAAGAGGTTTTTCTTTCTCTCTTAAGGATAAAGCTTTAGCTTGGTATTAAACTATTTCATATGGGCAGGCTAACACATGGGAGGAGATGGTGTCTGAATTCCTCACTAAGTTTTTCCCACCCTACAAGACTACTGAACTTAGATGGAAAATAAATGCTTTTGTGATGAAAGATAAGGAGAGTTTGTATAAGTCTTGGGAGAGGTTCATTGACCTTACGTTGGAATGTCCTCATCATGGAATCTCTAAGATTGAATTGCTAGAGATTTATTACAAGGGACTTGATGAAGATACTCAATTCAAGTTGCAATCACTTTCTGGAGGTACTTTTATGGAAAAAACTGTGGATGAAGCTTGAGAATTCATTACGAAGCAAGCCAAGACTATTGAAAAGTATTCTCACAGGAAAGTTGAAGAGAGAAAGTCTAGATCCGGAATCTATGAGGTAAACCAAAATACTCTTAATGATTCAAGGTTATATGCTTTGCAAGTTGAACTTAAATCTTTGAAAGAATTAATTGCATCTAACTTGAAAGCTCAGCAAACCGAAGTGCAGGTAGCATCCAAGGAAGATGATGCGAATTACATGGGTAAATGTAACTACCAAGGAGGTTATCAAAACCAAAGAGGTCATAACAACAATTATAATAGGAATAATCAGGGGAATAACTACAAGACTAATCATAATCATCCTGGTTTTTCTTATTCTAATCCTGAGGGTGCGTTGAACCCTCAAGCTTCTTCTAGCAATGCAGGCCAGCCGTCCAAGCCTGCTGAACCCGCTCAACCAAAGGATAGAGTTGAAGTAATGTTTGAGCAATTGATTGCTAGGATGGGAAATCTAGAGAGTACAGTCACTAGTGTAACCAAAGCCCAAAAGGTTTTGGAAACTCAAGTGTTCAAGAAGGTCGAAGACGCTTAAAGAGATCCAAGAAGGCTTCCTGGAAAGACTGAAAATAATCCTAAGGGGCAAGTCATGACAATCACTACAAGAAGTGGATTAGAAACAAATGATCCACAACCAAAGGTTTTGGATAAAGGAAAGCAACCAATGGATGAGGAGCATAAGGAAAAAGAGAATGTCTACATCTCTCCTCCTCTATACAAACCACCACTACCTTTTCCTAAATTCCGTGCTAGAGCTCAATTGGACAAGCACTTTGGTAAGTTCCTTGACCTTTTAAATAAATTGCATATTAACATCCCTTTTGTTGATGCTATTTTAGGGATGCCTGCCTATGGAAAGTTCTTGAAGGAAATCCTCTCTAACAAGAAGAAGCTAGAAGAATATGGAGAAGTCAGAATGACCCGGAGATCTACATACCTCATCTAGAGGAACAGTGGAAAGATGCCACCAAAATTGAGTGATCTTGGATCTTTCTGTGTCCCAATCAAAGTTGGAGATGGAACGTACAAAACACTTTGCGATCTTGGAGCTAGTGTAAGCATTATCCCACTCGTTTTATGCAGGAAGGTTGGACTTGGAGAACCAAAGCCGGTAAAGATGACTCTTTGCATGGCAGACAGAACCACCACACGTTGTGTGGGAATCATTGAGGATGTTCCAATCCAATTAGAGAAGTTCTTTATCCCTATTGACTTTGTTGTTCTTGATATTCCTGCTGACTGTCATGTTCCTATCATTTTAGGGAGACCTTTTCTTGCTACCTCTGGATGTTTAGTTGATTGTAGGGATGCTACCCTTACATTTAGAATTGATGAGGAAGTTGTGCAATTTAAACTCCCTCCTTTGATCAAAGGACCCTTGTTTGAAGAGGATATGTACAACATCCTAGAGGATGATGAAGATGATTGTAAGATTATAAATTCAATTCTATGTTCTGACCCTCTTGAGCACGTTTTGACCATGAGCATCATTACAACAGAGCCAAAAGATGAACTATTTGAAGAAGTCCGATCTTTGAGTCTTCTCTCCATCAATGAGGAATCAAGATTCGAAGAACTGACGGAGGCAGAAGGCATCTCGGCCGAGATCCAAGAAATCTCGGCCGAGATTTGGCAACAAAAAGTTTCAGTTTCAGAAGATCAGGGCATCTCGGCCGAGACCGAAAAATCTCGGCCGAGATTCACACCAGCTCGGGCCGAGATCCTTCATCTCCACCAGGAAGAGTTGGCCGAGATTTCTGAAGAAGAACCGGAGCCTCCTAAGGTCGAGATGAAGCCACTTCCGACACACCTAAGGTACGCCTTTCTTGGTTCTAACTAATCTTATCCCATCATTTTTAGTGCTAGCTTGAATGAACTTGAACTCGAGAAGTTATTGAAAGAGCTTAGGATGCATAGAAAAGCTTTGGGCTACACTATAGATGAACTCATAGGGATTAATCCTTCTATCTGCGTGCATAGGATCTTGGTAGATGATGGACATAGGCCTTCTAGAGAACCTCAAAGGAGATTGAATCCTAACATGAAAGAGGTAGTTAAGAAGGAGATCATTAAGTTGCTTGATGCGGGAATTATATTCCCCATCTCGGATAGTAAGTGGGTTAGTCCGGTACATGTTGTACCTAAGAAAGGTGTGATTACTGTCATAACCAATGAAAAGAATGAGTTGATCCCGACTAGGACTGTGACAGGATGGAGGATGTGCATTGATTATAGGAAGTTGAATCATGCAACTAGGAAAGATCACTTTCCTTTACCCTTCATTGACCAAATGTTAGAAAGGCTAGCCCAACATTCTTACTTTTGCTACCTAGATGGGTATAGTGGTTTTTTCCAGATCCCCATCCATCCGGATGACCAAGAGAAAACCACTTTTACTTGTCCTTGGGGTACCTTTGCTTATAGGAGAATGCCTTTTAGTTTATTTAATGCTCCTGCTACTTTCCAAAGATGCATGATGTCTATTTTTTCTGAATATATTGAAAACATCATGGAAGTCTCTATGGATGATTTTTCTGTTTATGGATCTTCTTTTGATGAATGTTTGGCTAACTTGTCTTTAGTCCTACAAAGATGTAAGGATTGTAATCTTGTTCACAATTGGGAAAAATTCCATTTCATGGTTAGGGAAGGTATTGTGTTAGGTCACTTGATATCTAACCGTGGAATTGAGGTTGATAAGGCCAAGATTGAGACTATTAAGAAGCTACCTCCACCATCATCAGTCAAAGGGGTAAGAAGTTTTCTAGGACATGCCGGTTTTTACCGGAGATATATAAAGGATTTCTCTAAAATTGCTAAACCTTTTACTTACCTACTAATCAAGGATGTTCAATTTGTTTTCTCGAAGGAATTCCTTGATGCTTTTTATAGGTTGAAGGAAGCTCTCATCACTGCTCCAATCATGCAACCTTCCGATTGGTCTCTTCCATTCGAGCTGATGTGTGATGCAAGCAACTTCGCAGTGGGAGCGGTACTAGGACAGAAGAAGGAAGGACTTACTCATGCTAAGAAGGGGTCCGAAAACTCTGTAGCTGATCATCTTAGCAGGTTACCTCTAGAACTTATGGAAGGGGATGACATCCCTATTGACGATGCATTTCCGGATGAACATCTCCACATGATGGAGAAATATATCCTCCAAATTTCAGGTGAAAAGGAACTTTGGTTTGCTGACATTGTTAATTATTTAGTTTGTGATGAAATTCCTCCAGGTTTATCTCCTTCCCAATGGAAGAAATTCTACAAGGATGTGAGACATTACTATTGGAATGAACCACTACTATTCAAGAGAGGACCCGAGGAAATCCTTAGGAGATGCGTCCCAGACGACGAGATTGAGAGTGTCATCCGACATTGTCATTCATTGCCGTGTGGAGGACATGCTAGTGATCACAAGACTAGTGCCAAGGTATTTCAATCTGGATTCTTTTGGCCTAATATTTTCAAAGATGTGCATATATTCGTCATTGCTTGTGATTCATGCCAAAGGACGGGCAACATATCTAGGAGGAATGAGATGCCCTTGAACAACATCCAAGAAGTTGAGATTTTTTATGTATGGGGTGTTGACTTCATGGGACCTTTCCCATCCTCATGCGGGAACCTTTACATTCTTTTAGCGGTTGATTATGTATCTTGATGGGTTGAAGCTATAGCTTCACCCACAAATGACGCTAAAGTTGTGATTAAATTTTTCAACCGAACTATCTTCCCTGTATTTGGCACACCACGTGTCATTATTAGTGATGGAGGGAAACATTTCACAGCTAGGAACTTTGAGTCACTTTTGTCCAAGTATGGGGTAACTCACAAGGTTGCAACCCCATATCATCCCCAAACTAGTGGCCAAGTGGAAATCTCGAATAGAGAAATCAAGGGGATCCTAAAGAAGACAATGTCTCGCTCAATGAAGCTTGATGATGCACTCCGGGCATATAGGACAACATACAAGACTCCCATAGGTACTACTCCTTATCAACTTGTTTATGGGAAATCATGTCATTTGCCTTAGAGTTGGAGCATAGAACATATTGGGCCGTGAAATGGCTAAATTTTGATATAAAAGAAGCCGGAGAAAAGAGGTTGCTGGACATCAACGAGCTGGAGGAGATCCGGATGAATGCATATGAGAATGCACGGATTTACAAGGAAAGAACAAAGAAGTGGCATGACAAGCACATATTGCCAAAGGAACTTCAAAGAAGGTGATCTTGTTCTTCTCTTTAATTCTAGGCTCCGACTTTTTCCAGGAAAGTTAAGGTCACGATGGACGGGACCTTATGTTGTGAAGAAGATTTTCCCCCACGGAGCTATCAAAGTATGGGGTGAAAACTCCGGTATTTTTAAAGTGATTGGACATAGGTTGAAGAGGTATACACCGGAACTTCCGGTGGAAAAACTTTCACCTATCCATCTCACTTGACGCTTTAAAGGAGTTAGGTCCGGCTAGAGACCTTAAACCAAGCGCTTCTCGGGAGGCAACCCGAGGTAAGAGTCTTTTTGTCTTTTTGTTTTTATTTTTGCTTTTTGCTTTTGTGTTTTTGTGCGTTCTTGTTGTGTCTTTGCAGTCCTAGGTTTCGTGGTAAAAAAAAAAGAGATACGGGAAGTAACACTCGGAACGAGCTTAAGGCGAGGAAATTGCTATGAAAGACGAGAAACGAAGTAAGTCGAGGAAGAAACACGCCGGATGCCTTCTTCATTCTTACATTGTGAGTATTGTTTTTACTTCATATTTATTATTCACATTAGGGACAATGTGATATTTACGTATGGGGTAGGATGGTTGCAATACCTTTTAGCATGTTTCTTTTATTTGTACTGCATTTTATATGAAAATCCAAAAAAATCAGAAAATTTCAAAAAATAATTGTGCTTCTAGGATTGATGTGACCTTAATGAGGAAAATGTGTATGTTTATTTGGCTATCGATGTTTATTTTGAGCTTTAATTGAATTAATGGCAATTATGGGATTTGAATACCTTGTTTGTAATCTATATGATTTATTTGGATTACCTTGTTTAATCGGATTGATCTTGAAAAGTTGAAGCTATATGATGAGTTCTTTTACATTGCACAGAAATAATTTAGGCGATTCGAATTCTTCTTCTTCTCTTCTTTACCATTTTCAGCACCTCAAACATTGAATTTATTTGCCCTTTATGACCCATCCGGGAATTAGGGAAAGGTGAAGATTGAAGGTGTATGCTTAATTGTGAAAAGTGAATTATGTGCAATATGTGAAGAAGTTGATTGATTTGTGAGATGTGAATTGAAAGCAAAAGCTTTCTATGGGTTTTGTTGGCTATGAAGATGTGTAACTCGGCACCATTCACATAATCGGGTGTTTGTTTCTTGCCAAAGTCGGATTAGTTTTAAAAACATTACCTAGAGTTGATTTGGTATGTGCACCTTGGCGTAAGGTACGTGAAGGAAATTGAACACCAAGGTTTCGGCTATTGTGCACCTATGCATTTCACTCAAAAGAAAAAGAAAAAAAAAAGAAAAATATGCATGAAAAGAAAAGATGTATGTCGAGAAAGAAGAAAGAAAAGAAAAAAATGTTGTGTTGTCCTCTTTTCCGGATTTCCACCACATTACCTATACACATCCTACCTTTATCACGTTTCTTGGCCTTTATTTGTTAAGTCCTATTGATCTTTGCATACATGTAATTGACTTCATAGCCTAAACTTGGATTTTTAATGAATTTTAAACATTGGTAGTTTAAATGATGATTTTGGATTCCTTGCAAGGTGTGATTATCCTATATCTTGCCTATCTTACTTGACCTTAATCGACCCATTTATTATTTTCTTGGGGACAAGAAAACATAAGTATGGGGTATTTTGATAACATGAATTATCGACCTAGTTTAGTAGAGCATATAGTTAGTTTTCCCTTTTCCCGCATGCATGTTTTAGCCTTAAGTTGTGTTATTTATACTTGTTTAATGCAACTTTGCGAGTATAGATGTCTACACACACTTTTGGTGTCTTTGTAGGTATTTTGGCGTGTTTCGGAGTTCAAACGATGCATTTGAGGATCAGGTCTCGGTATGGACGCTGAGGAGAGATCACGCAGGCACGGGAAAGGAGGAAAAGACGAGCCAAGATGAAACGCACGAGGAAAAGGGAAAACTAACTATATGCTTTACTAAACTAGGTCGATAATTCATGTTATCAAAATTTGTTATTTAGTATAGGGTTACCCGATGGTAGTAGGGTCAGAGGTACCCGTGAGACTCATGGTTGTCCCATTTCTGTAGGGACTCGTGTGTTATTGGTTGACTTCTTTGTCATGCCATTAGAGTATGAAGAAGTCATTCTAGGTATGGATTGAATGGATAGACATCAGGATGTATTAGATGTAGGTAGGAGGATTGTCACCCTCTCTACCGAGTTAGGTCGGATAAGGGTTTTCCGAGATTGGGACCTTGGGAAGTCAAGCATGGTTATCAGCGCGATACGTGCAGCTATATTGATTGCACAGGGTTGTGAGGCCTTCTGGTGTTATGCTATGAAGGAGGGGGAGAGTCCAGCATTAGAGGATATCCCAGTGGTATGTGAGTTTACAGATGTATTTGCTGAGCCGTCCAGTTTCCCGCCTCAGAGGAGTGTGAAATTTTGTATTGAGTTAGAGCCTGGTACGAGACCGATCTCGAGGGCCCCATACCGGATGGCGCCTGTCGAGATGTTGGAGCTGAAGAAGCAACTTGAGGAGTTGGCTGAGATGGGTTTTATCCGCCCTAGCGTATCCCCATGGGGAGCACCTGTCCTCTTCGTACGGAAGAAGGACGGATCGTTGAGATTGTGTATAGATTACAGAGAGTTGAACAAGGTGACCATCAAGAACAAGTATCCATTGCCTCGTATTAATGATTTGTTAGATCAGCTTCAGGCAGCGACAGTGTTTTCCAGGATTGACCTGCGTTCAGGGTATCACCAACTGAGGGTGAGAGAGCAGGATGTGCATAAGACAGCCTTCCGGACCAGATATGGACACTACGAGTTTGTAGTGATGCCATATGGGCTTACGAATGCCCCAACAGTCTTCATGGAGTTGATGAACAGTATATTCATCGACTTCCTAGATCAGTTTGTGGTGGTCTTCATAGATGATATTTTGGTGTACTCTCGTAGCAGAGAGGAGCATGCAGGGCAGTTGAGGACTGTATTATAGGTTTTACTGGATAGAGAACTTTATGCTAAGTTCTCTAAGTGCGAGTTCTGGATGCCAAAGGTAGCATTCCTGGGTCATGTTGTTTCAGCTGAAGGGATCAAGGTGTATCCGGCAAAGATTGAGGCAGTAGCAGCTTGGACGACACCGACGAACGTCAAGGAAGTATGTAGCTTTATTGGCCTATCTGGGTATTACAGACGCTTTGTGGAGGGATTTTCTATGATTGCCCATCCACTGACGAGCCTGCTGAGAAAGACTACCAGATTTGTGTGGTCTTATTAGTGTATGTTGAGTTTTGAGAAGCTGAAGAGACGTCTTACTTCTGCTCCTATTTTGGCACAACAAGAGGGTACAGAGGATTTTGTGGTTTATAGTGATGCATCTAAGTTAGGCTTGGGATGTGTATTGATGCAACGAGGCAAAGTGATTGCATATGCGTCTAGACAACTGAAGACGTATGAGGAGAACTACCCGACTCATGATCTGGAGTTGGCAGCGGTAGTTCATGCATTGAAGATTTGGAGACATTACATGTATGGTGCTACATGCCAGATCTTCACAGACCATAAGAGTCTGAAGTACATTTTCACGCAGTGGGAATTGAATAACCGCCAGCGTAGATGGCTTGAGCTGATCAAGGATTTTGATTTGGAGATTCTGTATCATCTGGGGAAGGCGAACGTTGTCGCCGACGCCCTGAGCAGGAAGACGCCTCGAGAGCAGGCGATTGCGAGGCTGACAGTTCAGCATCAGTTGCAGAGGGATCTGATCTGGTTGGAGTTGGACATCCAGTTTCCTGATGAGGACGCCCAACTGAGTACCTTAGAGGTTCTTCCTTATCTGTTGAGTGATATCCCACGGAAACAGGAGACCTGCCCGACACTGACGAGGATTCGAGAGAAGATATCTCGGGATGAGGCACCACAGTTTCTTATAGGAGAAAATGGAGTGATGAGACGCTGTGGTCGCGTCTGTGTACCCGCTGATGCGGAGTTGAGCCAAAGGATTTTACAGGAGGCTCATTGTACGCCTTATTCAGTGCACCCAGGTACGAGTAAGATGTACCAGGATTTGAGACGTTCATATTGGTGGGGAGGGCTGAAGCCCGATGTTGCCAGATTTGTGGCACAGTGTGTGACCTGCCAGCAAGTCAAGATCGAGCATTGCAGACCTGGAGGTGAACTCCATCCACTGCCTGTTCCACAGAGGAAGTGGGAGGACGTCACCATGGACTTTGTGACTGGGCTGAGACGGAGCAGGAACTTTGATGCCATTTGGGTGATAGTGGATAGACTGACGAAGACGTCACGTTTTATTCCTATTCGGGAAACGTGGGCGGTGAGCAGATTAGCTGAGGAGTACACTAGGTAGATAGTAAGACTCCATGGTGTACCGAGGACGATCGTCTCAGACAGAGATGGGCGATTTACCTCGAGTTTGACAGCAGATTCAGACTGTCCTAGGGACGAGTTTGCACTCTACTACTGCGTTCCATCCTCAGACAGATGGTCAGTCAGAGAAGACCATTCAGACATTGGAGGATATGCTACGAGCTTGTGTGTTGGACTGGGGACAAGTGTGGACGAATCATCTCCCACTAGTTGAGTTCTCATACAACAACAGCTGGCATGCATCGATTGGGATGGCCCCATATGATGCACTGTATGGACAGAGATGTCATACGCCATTATGTTGGGATGAGTCTAACAGTGTTAGTGGTTTGACACCTGATCAGGTTCAGGATGATGTGTCTCGTGTAGCACTGATTAGAGAGAGGATGCTAACTGCACAGAGCCATCAGAAGTCTTATGCAGATAGGAGGCGTAGACCTCTAGAGTTCAGAGTGGGAGCCCATGTGAGGGTGTCTCCGACACGAGGTGTTAGACGTTTTGGCATTAAGGGGAAGTTGAGCCCCCGATATGTCGGACCGTTCGAGATTCTGGATCGGGTTGGGAGTGCAGCATACAGATAGCTTTGCCTCCGAGATTAGAGGGTGTTCACTTTGTGTTTCACGTGTCTCAACTGAGGGAGTACATACCAGATCCGAGACATATTAGTTATGATGATTTGGTGGTCGAGCTGGACCACACATTTGTTGAGCATTCGATTGCAGTTCTAGAATGAAGTATGAGACACCTGCGTTCGAAGGACATTCCTATGTTGAGGATACAATGGTCGAGACGAGGACCTGATGAGGCTACATGGGAGATTGGGGATAATATTCAGAGGAACTATCCAGAGTTCTGTGCCGAGATAGATGCACCGGTAGGATCGACGAGTAGATCTTAGTACTATCTTGGTGAGTGTTATACTTATGTGCTTATATGCTATGATGTGTTTATTTTCGTACTAGATATGATGTGATATGTGATCTTAGTAGATCTTGTTGTGCTAGTACAATTGATGATTATAGCTGGAGATGGTTCTTTCGTCCATGCTATTGTGATACGATTAGGGTTTAGCTGGAGATGGTTATTACTCCATGCTATTTTGATGGACATAGTGTTGCTGGAGATGTATTTCCTCCATACCATTATGTTATGAATATGATACGGCTAGAGATGTTTTCCTCCATGCCTTTGCGATGTGATGATGGTTTGGCTAGAGATGTTTTTCCTCTATGCCCCTGGATATATAGTGATCTTATGGTTGGAGATGATAAGGTCCTCCATACTAGTGTTTGAGGTTATAGAGTGATATAGGTTGATACCATACGTGCGGAGATGTGATGCCTCCGATAGAGAGAGTTATACCTCGGCTTCTGAGCCCGAGTAGTTTCTAGGTTTCAAAAGTTTCGTGACGAAACTTGTTTTTAGCCGCCCAATGGGTTTAGGGATCCGCCCCTACGGCTCATCCAGTTTTCCGCCCCTGCGGCTCTAGGAACCGCCCCTGCGGTTTCTTGCGGCTGTAGCCGACTTTGTTGA